>JAVJIF010000444.1:0-85012 GCA_038442645.1 Agave tequilana
GACTCCCATGAGGTACATCGGACTCTCAACTAGATGATTGCTCTAGTTCTTATTGCTATGGATGTGGTGAGGTTCAAACTTTAAATGTTGAACTTACCTCTTAGCTTGAAAAATTCTTAGAAAAACATGAACTTTTGAAAAAGAAACATTTTGATGTAAAAGAAGAATTGAAAAGATTTATGCTCTACTTTTGAAACTGTTTTGCAAGAGAAAGGAGAGATTGCTAGTGAACGTGACTCACTAAAATCTCAACTTGAACTTGCCCTTAAAGAAATTGAGGTTTTGAAAAATAGAAATGATTGTGATGATACTTTGAAGAACAATAAGGTTTTATCTTCAAAATTAGATCTTGTTCTAAAAGAAAACATTGCTTTGAAAAATGAAATTGATTTCATTTCAAAAAGAATTGGATTTGGTTTTGAACAAAAATAAATCTTTGAAAAATAATATTAATTTTCATGTTTGCCATGCTAACATAGCCACTACCTCTTCCACACCTATTGCATGCTCCACTTTATCTTCTAGCATTGAAAATGATATAAATGATTTAAAGAGAAGTGTTGATTGTTTGGGCTCCACTTTGAGCTATTGTGCCATGAACCACACTCGTTTGGAATCCTTGGTTCGTAAGAAACAAGTTCCAACTATGCATGCACACCCAACACGACATACACATGCCCATCACGGACACAATCATAACATGTATGCTCATGTGTACACTTGTACACATTGTGGTCGAAAAGGCCATCTTGCTAGATTTTGCTATGATCGTTTACATGTTGAAAATTTAGCAACTAATCTTGTTTGGGTTAGGAGAGATACGAATCCCCGTGGATCCACAAGGAAATGGGTACCAAGATCCACCTCTTTGATTTTTGATGTAGGTGGAGGCTCTCGCATCACGTGAGAGTTTTGGGTGCCTTGAGGTGGATGCGTTCTAAGCCTAAAAGAGAATCATTTGGATGCTTCACACTCAAGGAGATTAGGTGGAGAGGACCACCATGTTTTGGAGAACTAGAGATGCACCTTCATTGGTTTGGTATCATTCTCTAACTCCCATTTATATTTGCATGCTTTATATGTCATCAATTTATAGCATGTTTTGTTGTTTCATAATTAGTATGATAATTGCCATGTTTATTAGTCTTATGCTTTACATGATCAGTTCTTGAGACACCCATGTTTAATATGAACCCATTTTTGTGTTCTCTTTATGTTTTAGCTATCATGTTGATCATAGATCTAATGCACATGTCTTTATCATAATAATCATATGGATTTTTGTGATTGTTTGACACTCCATAGTTTTGATTATCATGATTGTATTTCTCATATTGATTTATACAACGTTTTGTGATTCATGTGTTGACTACTTGCTTGAATGATAGTTTCAATTAAGACTAGAATTTATATGTGTACAACTAGTGAGCTACAAATATATCTTTTTAATGTTTGTGCTTAAAAGCTCATTTGTGTTCATTAGATGTACTTGTATAGTCTAGTTTTGATGATTCATGCATTTGACTTGTATTCACCATTATATGTAATTTGGTTGACTTCATGTATATGTCCATCTTGTCTAAACTATCACTTATACATATACATCCTTGAGCCACGTGCCTTCATGCATATACTTTTGTGGACTCTTCATGTTTGGGATATGTATGTATACTTTAGTTTGTACATGACATACATATGCCTTGAAGTTTAAATCATTGTGATGATTTCCATGTTTGATTGTGATTCTCATGTTTTATGATGATTTCAATTAATTTCATGATTCACTTATGATTCATATTTGATGATCTCTATATTGAGCTTGATTGTCCATTTTCATGATGATATGTTTCTCACAACGCTTGTACACTCAACTTATTTTGATGTTTCTCATGATTTGATTTTCATGAGTCCTATTTGTGCCATATGGATTTTGAGTGTTTAGTGATCTTGTGATTTTCATGTTTCATGAAAAATCTATTTATTTTTATCTTGAAGGATTTCGTACTAGTTGACTCATATAACTAGTTGTGATATTCTTCATGAGGTAGTGATTTTCAAACATACTATATTGTTCAAATCTATTTTTGAAAACCCCTACCTTCAATGGGCGGTTGGATGGGAGATCATGCTCATGTATGCTTTATAGTGAAAATCATTTTAGACTTGATCATGAAATGGGTGGTAGTGAATATGAGTTATACACTTGACCTTATGTTGTTTCAATTGGTATCATTGAATTCTTTCAATTGGTATCAATCTTGACATCCTTTTGTATACTCATATATGTTTTGTTTATATATGTATGCTTACACTTCATATAGTATCAATTTCAATTGGTATCTATTTCTTACATACATATATAGATGATTTATTTGTGCTTATTATATCCCTATATCTTGAAGCACAAATTTTGGTTATGTTAAGCTTGAGTTTTTCAATTGGTATCCATATACAAGCTTTATCATAACTTTAAGATTGCTAAGCTTGAATTTTAATGAATATCATGTTTCAATTGATTTAATTTTCAATTAGTATCTTATTTCAAGCCTATGCATATTTTCTTTTGGTATTTCATAAAGGGGGAGAAAACTCGTATTTTATATTTCAATTGGTATTTGATTTACCATTGTTTTTGTTTCCACTCCCTAACTTTATGATGAAAACAATTACATATCAATATTAAAGTAATTGGTATCATATGCTTATAATGAAAAATATCTTCCTTTGGTATCAAGATGCTATTTGTTTCCTTAAATTTGGTATCAATTTGTTTTTATTATCTATTGGTATCAAGTTTACATTACATGTTTTCATTTTGATATAAAATGTTATTTTGTTTCAATGCCTTGTTTTATTTCAAATAGGATTTGGCACTTCTCAAAGTTTATTATTTTCAATTGATATCATATTGACTTTGATTTACCCCTTGGAATAATTTATTGCTTCTTTGTTTTGAACATTTAGGGGGAAAAGTATTTGTTTTCATTATGTTTGTTTTTACCCCTTTGTTGATGATTGACAAAAAGGGGGAGAAGAATTTGTAGTTTATATGCATGGTTTATGCATATGTTTTAGTTGGTTTTCATTGGTAATAATATGTTGGTTTCAATACTATTGGTTATTGGTATCAAGAGCAAGAACATGTTTTAATAATGACTTGTTGTAAATGTTTTGTTTAATTTTCAATTTTGGTATCAAGAGCAAGAGCATGTTTTGATAATGTTTTGTTTAATTGGTATTGTTTTATTGGTATCAAGAGCATGTTTCATTGTTTTATGTTTATTTTAATTGGTATCCAGAACATGTTTATATGTGTTTAAGAACATTCATTGCATATTATATGTTTTATTGTTATGCATGAGTTAAGGGGGAGCTTCTTTGAAGCTTTACTTTAATCCATGCATATATAACTCCATGAGTTTTGTCATCATCAAAAAGGGGGAGATTGTTGGCCCAAAGGCCTTCCACTCTAGTTTTGATGATGATTAACTCATGTAGTTATGTGTACTAATAATCTTGCAAATGTTTAAGTTTCAGATATTTAACAAGATATTAGTTGGTGAAAGCTTCCACACATCTTTCACAAGGTGATTCAAGAGCCTAAGCATCAAAGATGATATCTAGCACTCATTGGAGTCTTGCTCGGTGAATCAAGGAGTTTTGGATCGAGTCGGCTTGGAAGATTGCGCTCTACAAGAAGACTTAGGTATCCATAGTTTAGTTTTGAGTTTAGATCCCTAATTGTAAAGATTAGAATAGTATGATATGCTCAAGTTCACAACACACACGTTTCATGTTTTGGTTTTCCGTTTTAGGTTTAACCGATCTTGGTTTTCATGAATAGATTTTATATCAAAACAAGTTTACATGGTTTAATGTATACTAGATTTGCTCTATATACATGCATGCTTCTATTGTTTAAACAAACTTAGTTTGATAATCTATTTCATGTGTTTTATATTTTGGTATTTCTAACAAAACACATTTTGGAATTAAAAGACAAAAACTATGATATATATGTGTTTCATGTATATTGGATTTCTATCCATATGCATCATGCTTCAAAGTATTTAAATATCATGTTTTTGTATTATGGATGAGTTTTGGACAAAACGTATTTTCTATTCAAAATCCTAGTTTTAGAAAATACGGTTTTTGGTAAAAATAATTAGACACAAAAATAGTTCATATTGATTGATATTTGAGCTAATTTTTTTATCACATGTTTATATATTAATGCAAAATGATAAAACAATTTTTGTGTATTTTTAGAGATTTTATGGGAATTTATTGGATATTAAATAACTTGTTTTTGCTGACCTGAACAGCTACTGCCAGGCTAGGTTGGTCGACCCTGACGGTCGACCGCACCAAGTATCCGGTCGACCGTACGGGTCGACCTGCACAGATACATGCACGCTGGCTGCCAGTTGAGCCGGTCGACCGCACGGTCGACCGACTGTGAGCAGGTTTGCTCTCTGTTTGTTTAGGTCGACCGGGCGGTCGACCGGTAGTGCCAACGGGTCAAAATCTGACCGTTGGGCGGTCGACCGAGCGGTCGACCGGCAGGGTATTTCTGGCTAAATTAGCTGCCAACGGCTAGTTTCCAGATTAGCCTATAAATACCCCATTTGAGAGAGTTTTTCCATAAGAATTTTTGGGCTAAAATTTTCATTCTCTCTGGTGTTTTTGTTGCAATCAAAAGAGGTTTTTGGATTCAAATTGAACAATATTTTTGGTGTTTTTGTTAGGGTTTGAAAAATTAAAGAAAAGGGATTTTGGGAAAAGCTTTTGTTTGAACTTCACTATCTTGGTTTCATTATTTCTCAAAGATTTTCTTTGAGTTGCTGGTTTCAAATCCCTTGGTTTTCTCCACACTTGAGCTACAATCTACTATCTTTTCTATAGGATTTTTGTGTGGGAGAAAGAGATTGTTTGTGGTTGTTGTTTGAAACCACCAAGTTGAAAGAGATTGTTTGTGGTTGTTGTATTGACCACCAAGTTGTAAACCCAATCTTTGTTTGGCTTTGTGCCTTTGGGTAGTATCCCTCAAGTGGTGAGGTGATCCTTGTTTGCTTTGTGCTAATCCCTCAAGGTGAGAGGTGATTGTTGTTGGCTTGGTGCCTTTGCCTCAAGTGGAGGTTGTGATTGTGTAACTGGGTACTCCTGTGGAGTTGGGTACTCTAGCTAGTGGATTAGAAATCCTTCTGGGGAAGGCGGGGATGTAGAGCTGGGTGCTCGAACCTCGAGAACATATCCTGTTGTTTGCGTTTGATCCATTGACTCTCTCTCTATCTCTCTCTTTACTTTGTGCCTTGCATTTTTATCCATATTGTGCATTCATATTTTCTTGGCTTGGTTGTGTGTGCATCATTAGTTGATCACACTTGAGTGTATTGCAATTAGTTTTTAAATTCCGCATTAAGTCACATAGATTAGCCATATCACCTATTCACCCCCCTCTAGGTGATTTCAATTAGTACCAAATAGCTCTTATTTGTTTTGTTATCATCAAAACTCTAAACAAATGGAGAGTGTAACCTTTTGGGCCAACAGGAATCTCAATGAGAAACCATACACAAATATTCTTTATTAAGTGTGCTTCTAAGTGCCATTAAGGCTTATCATTGGCCTCTATATGCTTGCTATTATCAAGATAGGATTCTTGGTAGCGGCAAGGAAAACATGCAAGCCTAGGGTTTTTAGATACATACTCATTCTAAGCTTCCATATTTGATGTTAGAAACATCAAACATGGGAGGTGCCATGAAATCCATGAGTGTGTCTAAACAATAATATGTGCAAATGCAAATCTAGATTTGCAACCAAGATCACACTCCTAGGTGGTTAAACCTAATATCAGGAGTGTAGGCTCTGATACCAATTGAAAGTACACCTAAAGGGGGGATGAATAGGTGTAAGGCTAATCTAATGACAAATGATGTGGAATTAAAAAACTAATTGCAATACACTTAGTGCAACCAAAGAGTGTAGCCGAATTCCCGGTGAAGGGCTCCGGACTATCTCCTCTAAATTCCTCTGAATAAGAGTTGAGGTGCTATATGAAGCTCTCTTGGTTCAACACAAGTGAGGCACACACACAATAAATACCAAGCATATAAATATGAATGAACAATATGAATCAATACAAGGCACAATATAAGAGAGAGTTAGAGAAAGTGGATCAAACGAAAATACCAAGATATGTTTCAAGATTCGAGCACACAGCTCTGCGTCCCCGCCTTCACACAGAAGGATTTTCACTAACTCGTCCACACGGGACTTCCCACACAGGGAACCTCTACTGAGGATTTTGGGCAAATACAATTAGGGAGTACACAACTCCTCTCTCAACCAATACAACCTCTCACTAAAGGCAAGGCATAAACCAACGCAATATCAACCTCACAATTGAGGGATAGGCACAACGCCAAACAACCAACAATCACCTCTACACTTAGAGCGATTCCAACACAACCTCCACAATCACCTCTCACTAGAGGGATATCAACACAATCACCTCCCAATAGAGAGATGTTCACAAATCAAGGAGGGTTACAACACTTGGTGGTTTCCACAACCACAAACCAATTTTTCCCACAAAATAGAGCCTAATAGATAGGATAGATAAGCTCAAATGTGAGAAAATAAAGAGATTAGAAATCAAAAACACAAAGAAAAACTCTAGGGAAAAACTCTAGATAGAAATGTAAATGAAGATCAAATCAATTCCCAAAGACTTTTCATTTCTTTGATATTTTCAACCCTTTAAAACAAAATAAAGATCAAATCTTTAAGCCCAAAACTCTTTTAAAAACTTGCTGTAAAACACTTGTAAAGGTGAGAAATTTTACTCTTAAAATTCTTATTCAAAACTTAGCCAAGGAATGGGGTATTTATAGCCCCAATCCAAATTTGCCCGTTGGCAGCTGGAAAGGGCAGAAATGCCCTTCCGGTCGACCGCCCAGTCGACAGGTCCCAACGATCAGATTTCTGACCGTTGTGTCTCCGGTCGACCGGCCAATCAATCGAGACTGGATACAGAGAGCAGAGCTCTCTGCCGGTCGACCGGCCCGGTCGACCGGGGTCATTTCCAGATAGCAGAGCTCTCTGGACGGTCGATCGACCGGCCCACTAGCCCTGGCTGCATGCACATCCTGTGCACGTCGGTTGACTGGTCCGGTCGACCGGCAGACAGCCTGGTCAACATTTATAGGATTTAAAAACTTGTCTTTTTATCTTCTATTAAATCCCATAAAATCACATAAATTCCACAAAAATCAGTTCTTATTATATCTTTGAAATACAAATATGTGTGATAAAAATTCAACACATATTACAAACTATTTGAACCATTTTTGTGTTCTTGAAAATTTGCCTTAAACTAAAATCCGTATTTTCTGAAACTAGGATTTTTGAAATGGAAATCTGATTTTTCCAAAACACATGTAAATACAAAAACATGATATTTAAACAACTTTGAAGCATATTATATATGGGTAGAATCTAATATACATGAAAGATATTATATCTATGTTTTTGACATTAAATCTAAAAATAAGTTTTGTTTAAATACAAAACTCCAAACACATGAATAGGCTTATCAAAATAAGTTTTTCTAAGTATATGAAGCATAGATGTATACAGATCAAATCTAATATACATTGAACCATGTAAACTTGTTTTGATTCTATCTATTTATAAGAACCAAGATCGGTTAAAATGAAAAACTAAAACACATGAAACTTAAAACAAGTCTGTGTGTATAGTGAACTTGAGCATATCAACACTATCTAATCTTTACAGTGATCTAAACACACTATACTAAAACAAATCGATGTCTTCTTGTAGAACGCCATCTCCAAGTCGACTCGATCCAAATGTGATCCACCGAGCTTGACTCCAACTGAGTGCTAGATGTGAACTTGACGCTCGAGTTCTTGAATCACCATGTGAAAACTCCAAAACACCTTTGTTGAAGCTAATCACCTACTAATATCTTAGTTAAATATCTGAAACTAAATATCACAAGATTTTTAGTAAACTATAACTACATGAGTTAATCATCATCAAAACTAGAGTGAAGGGCCTCTGGGCCAAAAAAACTTCCCAAATAAAGCTACACACACATTAAATTAGTAAGAAATTTATATAAAAACTATGTAATTGAAAACCATGTTTTCTCCCCGTTTGGCCCCTATTCGGCTCTTCTAAAGACTAGTTCAGGTCAATTTGAGCTAAATGTGACTTTTGGTCAAACTTCTAGATTAAGACAAAAAAATAAGGTTAATTAGTAATAATTGTACATAGAATCTATATAATACTGCTCCCGGCTCTTGAAAACTATGTTTTTCTCCTAGTTTTGGCCCTGTTCCACTCTTATAATGCGCAATTGGGTTGAAAGTTTAACTTTTGATGAAACTTTCTAGTTAAGACTAGAAACAAATTCAATTAGTAGTAATTTACATAAAAACTATGTAATTCTACTCCCGCCTCTTGAAAACCGTGGTTTCTCCCCATTTGGGCCCTATTCGACTCTTATAAGGCATATTTCGGGCCAATGAGGCTGAAAGTTTGACTTTTGATTCAACTTGCCAATTAAGACAAGAAATATGGTTAATTAGCAGTAAATGTATATAAAAACTATATGATACTACTCTCTGCTCTTGAAAACCATGCTTTCTTCCTATTTGAGCCCTATTCGGCTCTTATAATGCCTAATTTAGGTCAATCAGTGTTGAAAGTTTGATTATTGGTTGAACTTTAAGAGAAAGACTAAAAAAGTTAAATTAGTTTTAATTGTAAATAAAAACTATTTAAACTACTCTCAGCTCTTTAAAATCATATTTTCTCCCCATTTGGCCCTATTTGGCTCTTATAAGGCCTAGTTCAGACCAATCTGGGAGGAAAGTTTGACTTTTTGTCAAACTTTCCTATTAACACTGGAAATAAGATTAATTAGTAGTATTATATATAGAAATTATGTAATACCACTCTCAGCTCTTGAAAGCCATTTTTCCATCCAGTTTGGGCCTTTTTGTCTCATATAAGTCCTAGTTTAGGCCTTTGACTTTTGGTCAACCTTCCGAATTAAGAATAGAAACAAGTTTAATTAGTAGTCATTATATAAGGAAACTATATGATACTACTCCCAGCTCTTGAAAATCATGTTTTCTCCCTATTTGGGCTATATTCGACTTTTATAAGGCTTGATCAGGCCAATCGGGGCAAAATTTTGACTTTTATAAAAATCTCCCAATATAGATTAGAAAAAATTTAATTAGAAGTAATTATATAAAAAATATTTTGTGCTACTTTCGACTCTTTAAAATCTTGTTTTCTCTCCGTTTGGGCCCTATCGGCTCTTATAAGGCCTAGTTCAGGCCAATTTGGGCTAAAAGTTTGACATTTATTGAAAACTTTCCAATTAACATTAGAAACATGATTAATTAGTAGTAATTATACATAAACACTATGTACACATCTCTTGAAAATAATGTTTTCCTCTCGTTTGGGCCCTATTTGGCCTTATAAGGCCTACTTTAGGCCAATAAGGGCTGAACATTTGACTTTTGGTCAAACTTTCCCAATTAAGATTAGAAACAAGCTTAATCAATAGTAATTATACATAAAAACTATATAATACTACTTCAGCTCTTTAAAACTTCATTTTCTTCCCATTTAGGCCCTATTCAGCTCTTATAAGACCTAATTTCGACCAATCGGGGCTGAAAGTTTAACTTTTGATCAAACTTTCTTGTTGACACTAGAAATAAGGTTAATTAGTAGTAATTGCATATAGAAACTACGTAATACCACCACTCACAGCTCATGAAAAACATATTTTCCTCTCTTTGGGACACTATCGGCTCTTATAAGACCTAGTTCAGGCCAATCGGGGCTGAAGGTTTGACTTTTGGTTAAACCTCCTAATTAAGAATTTCTACAAGTATAATTAGTCTTAATTATACATAAAAACTATGTGATACCACTCGCGGCTCTTGAAAGCCATGTTTTCTCCCCGTTTGGCCCCCTATTCGGCTCTTATAATACATAGTTCAGGGCAATCGAGGCAGAAAATTTGACTTTTGATCTAACTTCAAGATTAAAATAGGAAATAAGTTTGTAGTAATTATGCATAGAAACTAAATAATACTATTCTCGTCTCTTTAAAACCACGTTTTCCTCATTTAGGCCATATTTGGCTATTATAAGCCTCGTTCAGGCCAATCGGGGTAAAAGTTTTTTAATCAAACTTCCATTTAATACTAGGTCAAACTTCCCATTTAATACTAGAAACAAGGTTAATTAGCAGAAATTGTACATAAAAACTATGTAATACTACTCACGACTCCTGAAATCCTTATAGAGCCTAGTTCAACCCAATCGAAGCTGAAAGTTTGACTTTTGATCAAACTTCCCAATTAAAATTTAAAACAAGGCTAATTTGTATTAATTGTACATAAAAACTATATAATACCACTATCAGCTCTTGAAACCATATTTTCTTTCCGTTCGGGACATATTCTGTACTTATAAGGCCTAGTTCAGGCCCATAAGGGCTTAATGTTCGATTTTGGTCAAACTTTCTAATTAATACTTAAAACAATTTTAATTAGTAGTAAAAGGCCCAAATAAAAAACTGTCTTTTCACCTGTTTGGGCCCTATTCGGCTTTTATAAGGCTTAGTTTAGGCTATCCAGGGCTGAAAGTTTGATTTTTGGTCAAACTTTCCAATTAACACTAGAAACAAGATTAATTCGCGATAATTGTACATGGAAACTATGTAACATCACTCTCAGCTCTTGAAAATCAAATTTTCGTATTGTTTCGGCCCTATTTGGCTCTTGTAAGGCCTAGTTCTGGTAATCGGGACTGAAAGTTTAACTTTTGGTCAAACTTTCAAATTAAGAATAGAAACAAGTTTAATTAGTTGTAGTTTATACATAGAAACTATGTCAACCTACTCCTGGATCCTGAAAACCATGGTTTCTCCCTTTTGGGCCATACACGGCTCTTTTAAGACCTGGTTCAGGCCAATCGAGGCTGAAAGTTTGACTTTTGGTAAAACTTCCCAATTAAGAATAAAAACAAGTTTAATTAGTAATAATTACATATAAAAAATATAATACTGCTCCCGGCTCTTAAAAATCTCATTTCTCCCTGTTTGGGCTTTGTTCGGCTCTAATATGGTGGCCTAGGCCAATCGGGGATGCAAATTTGACTTTAGGTCAGTAATCTCAATTAACACTAATTATACATAGAAACTATGTAATACCCCTCTTAGCTCTTGAAAATTATGTTTCTTCCGGCTTTGGCCATATTCGGCTCTATAAGGCCTAGTTCCGACCAATAAGGTCTGAAAGTTTGACTTTTGGTCAAACTTCCCAATTAAAACTAGAAATATGTTTATTTAGTAGTAATTATACATAAAAACTATGTAATACTACTCCTGGCTTTTAAAAACTGTATTTTCTCCCCAATTGGACCCGATTAGGCTCTTATAAGGCCTAATTCAGGACAACAGTGCTGAAAGTTTAATTTTAGTCAAACTTCTCAATTAACACTAGAAATAAGGTTAATCAGTAGTAATTGTACATAGCACTATGTAATACCTTTTCACGGCCCTTGAAAACCATATTTTCCTCCCATTTGGTCACTATTCGGCTCTTATAAGGCGTAGTTCAAGCCAATCGAAGCTGAAAGTTTGACTTTTGGTAAAACTTTCCAATTAAGACTAGAAACTAGTTTAATTAGTAATAATTATATATAAAAATAATGTATTACTGCTAATGACTCTTGAAAACCTCGTTTTCTCCCCGTTTTTGGGCCTTAATTGGCTATTATAAGGCCTAGTTTAGGCCAATTGGAACTAAAAGTTTGACTTTTGGTCAAACTTTCTCATTAACACTAGAAACAAGGTTAATTAGTAGTAATTGTATATAAAACTATGTAACACCATTCACGGCCTTTGAAAACCATGTTTTCCTCCCATTTGGTCCTTATTCGGCTCTTATAAGGCCTAGTTCAGGTCAATTGGGACTGAAAATTTGACTTTTAGTCAAACATCTCAATTAAGACTAGAAACTAGTTTAATTAGTAGTAATTATACATAAAAATTATGTATTACTACTCTCGGCTTTGGAAAACTGTATTTTCTCCCCGGTTGGACCTTATTCGGCTTTTATAAGGACAAGTTCAAGCCAATTAGGGCTGAAAGTTTGACTTTTGGTCAAACTCTCCAATTAATATTAGAAATAAGGTTCATTAGTAATAATTGTTGGCCCAAAGGCCATTATCCCAGTTATTTTGATGATAACAAAACATATTTAGTTATGTATTTAATAATTTTGTTTAAAAGGATTTCAGGTTCAAGAACAGGTTTTGACGACTCCACTTAAAGACTCACACGTTTGGAGTTCGCCCAGGATTTGCATTCCCAAGCTAAAGCACAATAGGAAGCTTCGGGAATAAGATATTGAAGAAAACAACGAGTCAAGACTACGAAGAAAAAGAACTAGTATAGACTATGAAGAAAACAAGATTTGTATTTTTATTTTTATTTTAGATATTTTGTCAAAACTAGATATTAGAAGTAGAGCTATGGGATTATCACACACACACACCTTTTAGTTAGGTTCATGGCTTCAAAAGATTTTCAATTTCCATTTCTAACTTAGATCTAAAGTGAACATGTTTGGAAATAAGCTTTTTAGAAAGACAATAGTTTTTGAAAAACATTTTTATGGAAAAACAAGTTTTTATCAAAAGGATTTTTCTATCAAACTATTTTAACATGATAGAAGTATGACATATGCTCATACTCTATGTTTTTACAAGTTCCAAAAATTTAACCCAAGACCAAAAACCAAAAACCCAATTTCTGGTTCTGGAAGTTCTGATTTTTCAGAACTTACAGTAACCGGTCGACCGACCCGGTCGACCGATGTGCACAAAACTGAGCATGTGTATATCAGTCGACCGGTCCGGTCGACCGAGACACTTTTGTGTTCACAAGATTTTTCGGTCGACCGACCCGGTCGACCGCACAGCCCCAACGGTCGGATTTTTGACCGTTGGCGGTCGACCGACCCGGTCGACCGACTACTGTCAGATTTTCTGACAGTTCCAACAGCTATTTTTTCTGGCTGATTCTCTTTTGGGATTTGATACCAATGATTTTGTGAGGCTGTTTTTGACCCCTATAAATAGAGGGTCACCTCATATTGATTAGACAACTATTGCAAAATAATTTCAAAAAGATTTCACAAGAGCTTTACAAAGAATTTCAAAGCCTTTCTTTTCAAAAGATTTTTCAAAGCCTAAATTCCCAACACCCAACTTGTAGCCTATTCCTCTACCTTCTCTCTAGTTTTTGCACACCACAATCCCAAGCTCTACATCTATATCATTGGTTTTAGGATTGTGCAAGTGAGCTATTTTGATCAAGTGTGATCACCTTTCTTATTGAGTGAAGTTGTAGAGGCATCGGCCTCAAGGGAGCTAGTGAGCTTCGGGTGGTGTTGCGGCATCACAAGTGTAGGGACAAGTGTGTCCTTGTATTGGCGATCCGGTGGGATCAACGATAGTAGTGCAAATCCTTCAAGTGTGAAGGCGGGGACGTAGAGCGTGGCTCGAACCTCGGAAACACATCCTTGCGTTTGCGTTTGCTCGAATTTTCTCTCAACTCTACTCCTTTTAATTCTTGCACCTTTATTGTTCTATTTATTGCAAGTCTATATTTGTGCTATTTGTGTGTTAAATTTTAAATTTCGCATTTGTGCCATAATCATATAGCCATCACCTATTCACCCCCCCCCTCTAGGTGATTTCAATTGGTATCAGAGCCTAACCCTACAACTTAGGTCTAACCACCTTAGGGAGATCCATATTTGGCTATATACATTTTTGTTGCATTTATATTTGCTTGTGCATTCATGGCATCCAGCATTAAATCCCCACCCAAATTTGATGGCTTGAACTTTCCCATTTGGAAAGTCAAGATGAACTTATTTTTGAAATCCTTAGGTGTTAGGGTAGCTAGGGTTATAACCAAAGATTTCATTGAACCCACTAGTGATGAGAGCACATGGTCCGAGGATACTTCCAAGGATTATGAGGCTAATGCTAGAGCCCAATATGCATTGACCCAAGCATTAAATGAGGATGACCTTGCACGCATAATTAATTGTAAATCCGCATTTGAGGTTTGGAACATACTTATTGTGACTCATGAGGGAACGTCACAAGTCAAAAGAGCTAAGGTTGACTTGCTACGTTCTCAATATGAGAACTTTTATATGTTTGATAATGAGAGCATTGATGATATGCTCACCCGTTTTACAAAAATAACTAATGCTCTTTCTTCCTTAGGCGACAAGATTGATAATGATCAAAAGATAAGGAAGGTGATTAGAGCCCTTCCCAAAGCTTGGGAAGTCAAGGCGACCAAACTCAAGGAGCTCAACGACAAAGAGGAGATGGACTTCTCCGGCTTCATCGGAAATCTCAAGACGCATGAGATGGAGATGAAAGTTAGAGAAGAAAGGGAGGCACCCAAGAAGAAGACCATTGCCTTCAAAGCCACTCCTACCATACACGAAGAGGACGACTCATCGGAGGATTGCGATGAGGATTTCGCCATGCTCATCCGGAAGGTGGGCAAGATGTTCTACAAGAAGGGACGGCAAAGCAACTTCCGAAGAGGGAAACCTCAAGGAAGGTACGAGAAGAAAAGAGAAGAACCCGGTCCTTGCTTCCATTGCAAGAAGATCGGTCACCTAATTGCCGATTGCCCCGCTCTCCAAGCAACCACCTCCAAGCATGGGAAGAAGAAGAAAGCTTTGGCCGCTACATGGGATGATTCGGAGTCGGAATCCGAAGAGGAGCACGACGCCGCCAACATGTGCTTTATGGCACAAGGTGAGGACTCATCTAAGGTATGTCTAGAAACTTCTATTGATGATGATGATCTTACAATGGATGAACTTGCTCAATTTTTTGAAGAATTACAACATAGGTATGAGATTTCACAATCTCATAATAAGAAATTGAAAAAGGAAAATGATGTTTTAAAGAACAAATATGATATTTGCTTAAATGAGAAGAATGTTTTATCTAGTGCTTTTGAAAAATTGAAAAGTGATTTTGAAAAATATAAATTGGCTAATAAAGGAAAAACCCCCATGGTTTCTATTAACAAAAATGAATTTGTAGAGATTCAAAAACGTGTTGAAGTTTTGGATTCTACTCTAAAAAGTTATGCATTTGATTTGAAAAAGATTGCATCTAAATTTCCTAAGGGAGTAACCCAAGGGAAACATGCACACCATACACATGCACGAAAACATGTACACACACACAAGCATGCATACATACATGTATGGTAATGATAATAATAATAGGATTTATGTTTGCACACATTGTGGCCGCAAAGGCCATTTAGAAAAGTTTTGTTTTGCTAAACATAATGTAAACAATAAATATGTTTGGGTTCGCCCCGGAACTAACCCTAAAGGACCCACAAAGATTTGGGTACCAAAAGATCCTCCAAATGTAAATGACACAGGTGGATCTACTTCCTCCAAGACTTAGGGGGAGTCGGTGCCCGGATGGTAGGTGCAACAAGGCTTAAAGATCATATCGTGTTTGCATCGCTATCGTGGAGGCACCTATTTTGGAGATTGCCCTTCAATTGGTAACATCTCCATTTAAAAGTTTTTGTTTTTTAGTCATGTATACATATGTATAGAATTGATAGTTTGCTTTTGTACTCTATTGATATATGCTTGTATAGAACTACTTTTCTATCATGTTGTATATGTGCCTTGTGTTAACTTCTATATCTTTTGTTTCATGCCCTGTTTATTGTATGTCCACATGTATAGTTTATTATTTGTGATTATATAATTGTATACATATACACATTATTTTCATAAATAAAAATAAACATTTGTAAAATTTTTTATTTAAGCAAATACCTTAAAGATGGCAATTGCGCACCTCAACTCATTCAAGAGGAATCAAGAGGATGAAGTTCAGAACCCGTCACTGGGTATTCGGCTTCAACATCTTTAAAATCTTTGTTTAAATATGAAAATAAAATTAAAAAGGGATTGCATGAATTTTGATGTTGTAATGACTTAATGAAGATTTAAAACCTGTTGGTGTATTCCTATATGTTTAATATGTCATACCTATTTTGACTACAAATTATTTAAAAAAATTTTTGGGCCAGATGCTGTTAACAGATTTCAGGCAAAGCCGGTCGACCGACCTATAAAGCCCCGGTCGACCGACTCTGCCTGAGAAGAAAAAAAATTTTTTTTTTTTTATTTCTTTACTGTTAACGGTCGACCGACCATAGTCCCGGTCGACCGCTGCAGACCAGCAGAGCTCTCGGGATAATTCGGTCGACCGTGCCGGTCGACCGCTCTAAATTTACAGAGCTCTAGGGTTGTTTCGGTCGACCGAACCGGTCGACCGATCGTCGAATTCTGACCTAAAATTGGTATTAATTTGACTTTTCTCTCTCACTCTCTCACTTTTCTCAGCGCGAACCGGAGACCCACTTTTCCCTCAAAATTTCTATCTCTCTAATCCTTCATCTGATCTCAAATTAATTTAAAACCCACTTCCAATTCCTTCTTCTAGTGCCTGATCTTCAGTTTCAAGACAATCCAACCGCAGGATTTGGAGAAAATCAGATTTTTCTATCTAGGGTTTCAGTTCTTCACCTCAAGGTAAAAAAATTTGATTTTTCTTGTGGTTCTTCACTTCTAGCTTTGTAATCTTCCTTCCATTGTCAATACATTAGGTTACTTAGCTATCTAGATCGTGCCCTAACTTGTTTATACCTAAAAATCCACCTTTTACTCATCATGCCGAAACGAACTCGAACTGAGAAAGGGAAGGCTGTTGCTCAACCTTCATCTCAGGCTCCTAGACCCGTTCGGCTCTTCCTAAATGACCTTGCTGCTGATCGGTGCTCCCATCTTTCCACGAGGAACATTAACTCAGGGAGATTTGTTGCTATTCAAGATTTTGAACATTTGAATATTCCTCACATCCTGCAGACAAACAATCTAGTTGAGTTTTTGACCATCAAAGAGCAAGTTTACACTTCTCTTGTTCCTTATTTTTATGCAAATTTCAAATTTGATGGTAATCGTATCACCTCTAGAGTTTTAGGTAGGGATATCGACCTTTCTATCGGTCGGTTTGCTAGAATTCTGCATCTCTCCACTGGTGGAGCGGATGTGTATACCCATGACCTGCATGATTTTGAATTTCCGGAGGGTGAGTCTTCGCTCACCGCATCCACTCTAATCCACGGGAATGACAACCCCGACTTGGTTAGAAATGAGGTTGTAAGTAGGTACACTCTCCAATCCCAAGTCCTGGCCAAAATTATTTTCTTCAACATTGTCCCCAAACATGGTGAGTATAGCCACGCTAGGGGTTGCGTACCATTGATTATCTATTGCCTTCTTCGAGGCATTAAGGTAAACTTTCCTCGAGTCATAGCCTCTCACATGGCTTCAGATCAGATTCGTACTGCGGGTAGGAGCTTGCCCTACGGCATGCTAATACCCATCTTCTTAGGGCTCTTGATTTTGATTTATCTGCTGAAAGTCCCTCTAATCCCTTGACCAACATCAATGGAGTTGTCCTGAAGATGATGGAAGCCCAGCTGCGTAGACACGCTCCTGTGCAACCACCTATTCCTCCTGCTGGTCCTGGCTCATCTTCTGCACCAGGATCTTCTTCTTCAGCCCCTGTGTTTCCTCCTGAGTTTCAGGGTCTTATCTCTTCGGAGGTCCGCTCTCAGATCGAGGCACACCAGGCCTGGGTCGAGCAGCGCGACGCAGCCCTTCGTGCGGAGATGGAAGCTCGTTCCATTCAGGATGCTACTTATCGGGCGGAGATCCGAAACGACATGTCCTATTTTGCTGACTCCATGAGATTCATGGACGTTCAGTTTCAGGCTCTTTTCACAAAATTTGACATGCTCGTTCCTGACCGTACTCCGATTGCTTGTCGACTCCCATCCACCGGTCCTCCTTTCCCTCCCAGAGCTCGTTCTTCTGTTCCACCACCGCGGACCAGAGTAGATGGCATGGATCCAGAGGAGGTTGCTTCTTCCTCAGAGGAAGAAGATGGTGGTGACGAGAAGATGGCTGAGGGCTCTGCTGCACGGAGCTCATCTGACGATGATGAGGATGCTGGAGATGCTGGTGATGCTGCTGAGTGACCTCCCCTTGTTTGATGATGTCAAAAAGGGGGAGAGTTATTGAGGAGGAGAGATTTTCTTTGTGTTTTGCTTTGTACTTGACATAATATTTTGGACATCTTTTGTTTTGGACATGTATTTTTAGTATGTGTTGTGGACATGGACATGGTTATGTACTTTGTGCGTATCTTTTGTTTTTGTGTATCTCTTATCTATGTCATGTATGAACTCATTCTTTCATCTATTCTATGACATGAGTATTTGGTATCATTTGTTGGCATGGAAATATGGTGTTTATCATTTACATATGTTTTCCTATATATGCATGTGTTGAGGGGGAGCTTCATTTGAAGTCTCTACCCAAAATATTTTGTGATAACTACATATGTTTTGCCATCATCAAAAAGGGGGAGATTGTTGGCCCAAAGGCCATTATCCCAGTTATTTTGATGATAACAAAACATATTTAGTTATGTATTTAATAATTTTGTTTAAAAGGATTTCAGGTTCAAGAACAGGTTTTGACGACTCCACTTAAAGACTCACACGTTTGGAGTTCGCCCAGGATTTGCATTCCCAAGCTAAAGCACAATAGGAAGCTTCGGGAATAAGATATTGAAGAAAAGAACGAGTCAAGACTACGAAGAAAAAGAACTAGTATAGATTATGAAGAAAACAAGATTTGTATTTTTATTTTTATTTTAGATATTTTGTCAAAACTAGATATTAGAAGTAGAGCTATGGGATTATCACACACACACACCTTTTAGTTAGGTTCATGGCTTCAAAAAGATTTTCAATTTCCATTTCTAACTTAGATCTAAAGTGAACATGTTTGGAAATAAGCTTTTTAGAAAGACAATAGTTTTTGAAAAACATTTTTATGGAAAAACAAGTTTTTCTCAAAAGGATTTTTCTATCAAACTATTTTAACATGATAGAAGTATGACATATGCTCATACTCTATGTTTTTACAAGTTCCAAAAATTTAACCCAAGACCAAAAACCAAAAACCCAATTTCTGGTTCTGGAAGTTCTGATTTTTCAGAACTTACAGTAACCGGTCGACCGACCCGGTCGACCGATGTGCACAAAACTGTGCATGTGTATATCAGTCGACCGGTCCGGTCGACCGAGACACTTTTGTGTTCACAGGATTTTTCGGTCGACCGACCCGGTCGACCGCACAGCCCCAACGGTCGGATTTTTGACCGTTGGCGGTCGACCGACCCGGTCGACCGACTACTGTCAGATTTTCTGACAGTTCCAACAGCTATTTTTTCTGGCTGATTCTCTTTTGGGATTTGATACCAACGATTTTGTGAGGCTGTTTTTGACCCCTATAAATAGAGGGTCACCTCATATTGATTAGACAACTATTGCAAAATAATTCCAAAAAGATTTCACAAGAGCTTTACAAAGAATTTCAAAGCCTTTCTTTTCAAAAGATTTTTCAAAGCCTAAATTCCCAACACCCAACTTGTAGCCTATTCCTCTACCTTCTCTCTAGTTTTTGCACACCACAATCCCAAGCTCTACATCTATATCATTGGTTTTAGGATTGTGCAAGTGAGCTATTTTGATCAAGTGTGATCACCTTTCTTATTGAGTGAAGTTGTAGAGGCATCGGCCTCAAGGGATCTAGTGAGCTTCGGGTGGTGTTGCGGCATCACAAGTGTAGGGACAAGTGTGTCCTTGTATTGGCGATCCGGTGGGATCAACGATAGTAGTGCAAATCCTTCAAGTGTGAAGGCGGGGACGTAGAGCGTGGCTCGAACCTCGAAAACACATCCTTGCGTTTGCGTTTGCTCGAATTTTCTCTCAACTCTACTCCTTTTAATTCTTGCACCTTTATTGTTCTATTTATTGCAAGTCTATATTTGTGCTATTTGTGTGTTAAATTTTAAATTCCGCATTTGTGCCATAATCATATAGCCATCACCTATTCACCCCCCCTCTAGGTGATTTCAATAATTGTATATAAAAACTATACAATACCACTCTCAGTCCTTGAAAACCCTGATTTCCTCTCGCTTGGGCCCTATCAGCTCATATAAGGTCTAGTTCATACCAATTGGGGCTGAAAGTTTGACTTTAGGTAAAACTTCTCAATTAAGACTAGAAACTATTTTAATTAGTAGTAATTATACATAAAAACTATGTAGTACTACTTTCAGCTCTTAAAACCTCGTTTTCTCCCCGTTTGGGTCTCAATCGGCCATTATAAGGTCTTGTTCAGGTCAATCGGGACTGAAAGTTTGACTTTTGAAAAAACTTCTCAATTAAGACTAGAAACTAGTATAATTAGTAGTAATTATACATAAAAACTATATATGACTACTCCTGACTTTGGAAAACTGTATTTTCTCCCCGTTTGGACCCTATTAGGCTCTTATAAGGCTGAAAGTTTTACTTTTAATCAAACTTTCAAATTAAGAATAGAAAAAAATTTAATTTATACTGGTTATACATAAAAATTTTGTAATACTACTCTGGGCTTTTAAAAACCTCGTTTTCTCCCTGTTTTGATCCTTTTAGTTCTTATAAGACTTAGTTCAGGCCAATCAGGGTTAAAAGTTTGACTTTTAGTCAAACTTCCAATTATCATTAGAAACAAGGTTAATTAGTCGTAATTGCATATAGAAGCTATTTAATACAACTCACAGCTCTTGAAAATCATGTTTTCTTCTCGTTTGGGCCCAATTTGGTTCTTATAATGTGTAGTTCAGGCCAATTGGGGTTGAAGGTTTGACTTTTGGTTAAACTTTCCGATTAGGAATAGAAACAACTTTAATTAGTAATAATTATATATAAAAACTATGTGATACTATTCTCGGCTCTTAAAAATCATGCTTTCTCCCTGTTTGTGGCCTAACGGCTTGTACAATGCCTAATTCGGGCCAATCGGGGCTAAAATTTAACTTTTGGTCAAACTTTCAGATTAAGATGAGAAACAAGTTTAATTATTAGTAATTGAACATAGAAATTATGTGATACTGCTATTAGCTCTTTAAAACCTCATTTTCTCCTCGTTTGGGTCATATTCGGCTCTTATAAAGGCTTGTTCAGGCCAATCAGGGCTGAATGTTTGACTTTTGATCTAATTTCCCAATTAAGACTAGAAACAAGTTTAAATAGTAGTAATTATATAAAAAATTATGTAATACTACTACCGACTCTTGAAAACTCTGGCTCTTGAAAATAACATTTTCTCTCCGTTTGGATCCTATTAGGCTCTTATGAAGCCGAGTTCAGGCTAATCGAGGCTAGGAGTTTGACTTTTGGTCAAACTTCCTAGTTAACACTAGAAATAAAATTAATTAGCTGTAATTGTACATATAAACAACGTAATACGATTCTCAGCTCTTGAAAATCATATTTTCCTCCGGTTTGGGCCCTACTTGGCACTTATAAGGCCGATTCAGGCCAATTGAAAATTTGACTTTTAGTTAAACTTTAAAATTAAGTATATAAACAAGTTTAATTAGCAGTAGTTATACATAAAAACTATGTGATGCTACTCCAATCTCTTGAAAGACATGTTTCCCCCTATTTTCGCCCTATCCGGCTCTTATAAGGCCTAATTAAGGCCAATCGGGGCTGAAAATTTGACTTTTGGTCAAACTTTTCAATTACGACAAGAAACAAGTTTACTTAGTAGTAATTATACATAAAAACTATGTCATGCTATTCCCGGCTCTTGAAAACCTCATTCCCCCCCCCATTTGGGCTTTATTCGGCTCTTATTAGGCTTAGTTCAGACAAATCGGGGCTAAAAGTTTGACTTTTGGTCAAACTTCTCAATTAACCCTTGAATCAATATAATTAGTAATAATTATATACAGAAACTATGTAATACCACTCTCAACTATTAAAAAAAATCATGTTTTCTCCCGATAGGGCCTTATTCGACTCAGATAAGGCCTAGTTCAGTCAGGCCAATAAGGGCTGAAGGTCTAACTTTTAGTTAAACTTCCTAATTAAGACTAGAAATAAGTTTAATCAGTAGTAATTAAACATAAAAAACTATGTCATACTACTCTTGGCTCTTGCAAACCTCATTTTCTCCCCATTTGGCCCCTAATCGGCTCTTATAAAGCCTAATTCAGGCCAATCAGAGCTGAAGTTTGAGTTAACACTAGAAAAAAAGTTAATTAATAGTAATTGTACATAGAAACTATGTAATTCCAATCACGACCCTTGAAAGCCATGTTTTCCTCCCGTTGGTCCCTATTCAATTCTTATAAGGTCTAGTACAGACCAATCGGAGCTAAAAATTTGACTTATTCTAAAACTTTTCAATTAAGAGCAGAAACAAGTTTAATTAGTTGTAATTATTTATAAAAACTATGTATTACTACTCCTGGCTCTTGAAAATCTTATTTTCCCCCCGTTTGAGCCTTAATTCAGCTCTTATAAGCCTAATTCAGGTCAATCAGGGCTGGAAGTTTGACTTTTGGTCAAACTTCTCAATTAATACAAGAAATATGATTAATTAGTAGTAATTGTACATATAAACTATATAATACCATTCACAGCCTTTGAAAATCATATTTTTCTCCCGTTTTGTCCCACTTCAACTCTTATAAGGCCTAGCTCAGGCCAATCGGGGCTGAAAGTTTGACTTTTGGTAAAAACTTACCAATTAAGACTTGAAAATAAGTTTATTTACTAGTAATAATATATAAAACTAGGTATTACTACTCTCGGCTCTTAAAAACCATATTTTCTCCCCGTTTGTGCCTTATTCGGCTCTTATAACTTCTTGTTCAGGCCAATTGAGGCTGAAAGTTTGGCTTTTGGTCAAGATTTCTAATAAATACTAGAAATAAGGTTAATTAGTAGTAATTGTACACGAAAACAATGTAATCTCACTCTCAGCTCTTGAAAATCATATTTTCCTCCAGTTTGGGCCCTACTCGGCTCTTATAAGGCCTAATTCATCCCAATATGGACTAAAGATTTGACTTTTGCTAAAACTTTCTAATTAAGACTAGAAATAAGTTTAGTTAGTAGTAATTATATATAAAATCTATGTAATACTACTCCCGGCTCTTGAAAATCACATTTTCTCCCAATTTGGACCCTATTCGGCTCTTATAAAGCCTAACTAAGGCCAATAGGGTCTAAAAACTTGCCTTTTAGTCAAACTTTTCAATTAATATTAGAAACAAAGTTAATCAGTATTAATTGTACATAGAAACAATGTAATACCATTCACGACCCTTGAAAGCCATGTTTTTCTCCCGTTTAGTCCCTACTCAGCTCTTACATGGTCTAGACAGGTCAATCAGGGCTGAAAGTTTGACTTTTTATCAAACTTTCAAATTAAGAATAGAGAACAAGTTTAATTTATACTAATTATAAATAAAAACTATCAATACTACTCCCAGCTCTTAAAAACCTAGTTTTCTCCCCGTTTAGGCTGCATTCGCCTATTGTACGGCTTACTTCAGGCCAATCGGGACTGAAATTTTGACTTTTGGTCAAACTTCCTAATTAACACTAGATGCAAGATTAATTAGTAGTACTTGTGCATAGAAACTATGTTATACCACTCACAGCTTTTGAAAACCATGTTTTACTTTTGTTTAGACCCTATTCGGCTCTTATAAGGCCTAATTCTGACCAATAGAGCTGAAGGTTTGAATTTTGGTCAAACTTCCTAATTAGGATTTAAAACAAGATTAATTGTAGTAATTGTACATTGAAACTTTGTAATACCCCTCTCAGCTCTTGAAAACCATGTTTTTCTAGGGTTTGGACCTTATTTGGCACTTATATGGCCGAGTTTAGCCCAATCGGGGCTAAAAGTTTGACTTTTTGTCAAACTTTCAAATTAAAAATAGAAACAAGTTTAATTCGTAGCAGTTATACATAGAAACTTGGTGATACTACTCTAGGCTCTTGAAATCCATGTTTTCTCCCCGTTTTTGGCCCTATTCAGCTCTAATTAGGCCTATTTGGGTTCAATCAGGACTGAAAGTTTGGCTTTGACCAAACTTTCCAATTAAGACTAGAAACAAGTTTAATTAGTAGTAATTATACCTAAAAACTATGTAATACTACTCCCCGTTTGGGTCCTATTCAGCTCATATAATAACTTATTCAGGCCAATCGTGGCTGAAAATTTGACTTTTGGTTAAAAATTCCAGATTAAGACTACAAACAAGTTTAGGTAGTAGTAATTGTACATAGAAATTATGTAACACAACTCTTGAAAATCATATCTTCCTCCCGTTTGGGCACTTTTCGGCTCTTATAGCCTAGTTCATGCTAATCGAGGCTGAAAATTTGACTTCCAGTCAAACTTTCAAATTAAGAATAGTAACAAGTTTAATTTATAGTAACTGTATATAAAAACTATGTAATACTACTCCCAGCTGATGAAAACCTCATTTTCTCCCTGTTTGGGCCCTATTTAGCTCTTATAAGGCCTAGTTCTGAAAATTGGGGCCTAAAGTCAAACTTTTAGTCAAACTACGCAACTAACACTAGAAACAAGATAAATTAGTAGTAATTATATTTAAAATTTATGTAATATCACTCATGGCTCTTGAAAACATTGTTTTTCTCCCGTTTGGGTCCTATTCGGCTCTTATAAGGCCAAGTTAAGGCCAAAAGGGCTCTCAAATTAATACCTGAAACACGCTTAATTAGTAGTAAATTTATTATGTAATATAACTCCCGGCTTTTGAAAAATTACGTTTTCTCCCCTTGGGCCATATTCGGCTCGAATAATGCCGAGCTCAGGGCAATCAGGACTGAAAGTTTGACTATTGATCAAATTTTTAAATTAAGAATAAAAACAAGTTTAATTGGTACTAATTCTACTTTAAAAACTATGTAATTATACTCGCAGCTTTTGAAAACCTCAGTTTCTCCCTGTTTGGGCCCTATTCTACTTTTGTAAGGCATATTTCAGGCCAACCGGGACTGAAACTTTGACTTTTGGTCAAACTTGCAATTAAGACTAGAAAAAAGGTTAATTAGTAGTAAATGTACATAGAAACTATGCAATTCCACTCATGGCTCTTAAAAATCTCGTTTTCTCGCCTTATAGTCCCTAATCGGTTCTTATAAGGCTAGGTTAGGCCTGCGGGGGCTAAAAGTTTGACTTTTAGTCAAACTTCTCAATTAAAACTAGAAACAAGGTTAATTAGCAATAATTGTACATTGACACTATAATACCACTCACTGCTCTTGAAAACTGCAATTTCTCCCCATTTGGACCCTATTTGGCTCATATAAGGCCTAGTTCAGGTCAATTGGAGTTGAAAGTTTGACTTTTGATTAAACTTCCCAATTAAAACTAAAAATAAGGATAATATTTAATATTTATACATAAAAATTATATAATACCACTCTCAGCACCTGAAATCATATTTTCTTCCCATTTGGCCTATTCTGCACTTATGAGGTGTAGTTCAGACCAATAAGGGCTTAAGATTTAACTTTTGGTCAAACTTACTAATTAAGATTTAAAACAAGTTTAATTATTAGTAATTATACAAAAAAAACTATGCAATACTACTTCAGGCTGGTGAAAACCGCATTTTTTTCTCGTTTGGACCCTATTCGGCTCTTATAAGGCCTAGTTTAGGCTAACTTGGGCTGAAAGTTTTTTTGATCAAACTTTCCACTAACACTAGAAACTAAGTTAATTAGCAGTAATTGTACATAAAAACAATGTAATATCACTCTCAGCTCTTAAAAATCATGTTTTCCTCTGATTTGGGCCTTATTTGGCTCTTATAAGGCTTAATTAATTTAATAGTAATTATACAAAAAACCATGTTTTCATCTCGTTTGGTTCCTATTCGGCTCTTATATGGCCTAATTCAAGCCAATCTGACCTGAAAGTTTGACTTTTGATAGAGCTTCCCAATTAAGACTAGAAATAAGTTTAATTAGTAGTAATTATACATAAAGATTATGTATTACTACTCTCAGATCTTGAAAATCATGTTTTCTTCCTGTTTGGGCCCTATTCGGATCTTATCGGGGGTTAAAAGTTTTACTTTTGGTCAAACTTCCCAATTAACACTTAAAACAAGGTTAATCAGTAGTAATTGTACATAAGAACTATGTAATACCATTCACGCCCTTAGAAACCATGTTTTCCTCCCAGTTGTTCCCTATCCGCTCTTATATGGCGGCCTAGCTCAGGCCAATCAGGGTTAAAAGTTTAACTTTTGGTCAAATTTTTAAATTAAGAATAGAAATAAGTTTAATTTATTGTAATTATATATAAAAACTATGTATAATAATTATATATAAAAACTATGTTATACTACTCCAGCTCTTGAAAACCTCTTTTTCTTCCCGTTTAGGCAATATTCGGCTCTTATAAGGCCTACTTCAGGCAAATTAGGGCTGAAAGTTTGATTTTTGGTCAAATTTTTCAATAAATATTAGAACAAGGTTAATTAGTAGTCATTACATATAGAAACTATGTAATACCACTAATGACTCTTGAAAATCATATTTTTCTCCCGTTTAGGCCTTATTCGGCTCTTATAAGACCTACTTCAGACCAATCAGGGTTGAAATCTTGACTTTTGGTCAAAATTTTAAATTAATATTAGAAAGAAGTTTAATTAGTAGTATTTATATATTAAAACTATGTGATACCACTCTCGGCTCTTGAAAACCTCATTTTCTTCCTATTTGGCCCAAATCGGCTCTTATAAAGCCTACTTCAGGCCAATAGGGGCTGAAAGTTTGACTTTTGTCAAACTTTCAAATTGATACTAGAAACAAGTAGTAATTGTCCATAATAACTATGTAATATGATTACCAACTCTTAAAAACTATGTTTTCCTCCCATTTGGGCCATATTCGGCTCTCTTAATAAGGCCTAGTTCCAGCTAATAAGGGCTGAATGTTTGAGTTTTGGTCAAACTTCTTAATTAACACTCGAAACAAGTTTAATTCATAGTAATTATACATAAAAACTATGTAACATTCTCGGCTCATGAAAACTGCATTTTTTTTTCTCGTTTGGACCCTATTCGGCTCTTATAAGGCCTAATCAGGCCAATCGGGGTTGAAAGTTTAGCTTTTGGTCAAACTTCACAATTAATACTAGAGAAAAGGTTAATTAGTAGTAATTGTATATAAAAACTATGTAATACCATTCACGGCCCTTGAAAACTATGTTTTCCTCTCGCTTTGTTCCTATTCGGCTCTATAAGGCCTAGTTTAGGCCAATGGGAGCTGAAAGTTTGACTTTTGTTCAAACTTACAAATTAAGAATGGAAACAAGTTTAATTTATAGTAATTATATATAAAAACTATGTAATACTACTTTCAGCTCTTGAAAATATCATTGTATCCCCGTTTAGGTCCTACTCAGCTCTTATAAGGCCTAATTCAAGCCAATCAGGGCTGAAAGTTTAGCTTTTGGTCAAATTTTTAATTAATACTAAAAACAGGGTTAATTAGTCGTGATAGCATATAGAAACTATGTAATACCAATCATGGCTTTTAAAAACCATGTTTTTCTCCAGTTTGGGCCCTATTCGACTATTAAAATGCCTTATTCAGGCCAATCGGGGCGAATGGTTTGATTTTTAATCAAACTTCTCAATTAAGAATAGAAATAAGTTTAATTAGTAGCAGTTATATAAAAAAATTATGTGATACTACTCTCGTTTAGACCCTATTCAGCTCTTATAAGGCCTAGTTCAGGCCAAAGGGCTGAAGGTTAGACTTTTGGTCAAACTTCCTAAATAAGACTAGAAACAAGTTAATTTAATAGTAATTATACATAAAAACTATGTATTACCACTCCCAGCTCTTGAAAACTATATTTTCTCCCTATTTGGACTCTATTTAGCTCTTATAAGGCCTAATCTAGGCCAATCAGGGTTAAAAGTTTGAATTTTGGTCAAACTTTCCCACTAACCCTAGAAAGAAAATTAATCAGTAGTAATTGGATATAGAATGTAACGCCCCGACCCGGAGGGTACGGAGACGCCACTGCGACGTATATACGCAGGTCAAAAATACCCTCACGTATATACGCTAAGTATTAGTACAGGCAAGAATCAGAGACGGAAGCACAGTGGTAACATACATTCCAACAGAAATAGCGCAAGTACATAGTTATCACAGAGAATGATACAACATTACATGAATGTTACATTACCAAGAAATACAAAAGTACATAATACAAGAAGAGATATACAAAAAAACAAGAAGGTGCTCACGAGTAGCAAGAGGGCCTCGGGAGCCAAGCAGGAGAAAAGCTGGGAGGAAGAACTACGGCATGATCAAGCTTCCGCTGCACTCTGATCTGCTACAGCCAAGCCACCGTGATCCAGGCTCTAGAATCTGGACATGGTAATCCAGGGTTGTTAGCTACCCCAGCGAGTACATATAATAAAGCCAGGTGGAGTGCATAATAGATACATGTGTACAGGAAATGTGTATCGTGAATATAAGCATGTATGAACATGAAGTAAGACAGTAAGTAGATAACTATAGGAAATCAGTTATATAAGCTCACATTACCGATCAGTGAGATTAGTACGTCGAAGGAATAATCCAAACAAGGAAACCCTCATATATATACCCTATACATCACGTTACTGTAATCTGAGTTTATATAATTCTGACTTTTCCTTTACAATAATATAATAATGAAACAATATGGAAGCAATCAAATAATCCAACAAGATAGCACAAGTATAAGTGGTGGGCAGTATAGGTCAAGAGTATAGCTGGTCATATATCAGGAGTATGTTATTATTAATTATTAAGACTCATCTGATTTGTATACATCGATATGTGTCCCATCCCACATACCTCAACATACAGACCGAGGGGTAAGTTATTGGAAACTGATGGAGATCGACGAACCATGCTTAGAATAGGTCCCGTACATGCCCGGGACAACAGTCAAGGAGTATCCGGTACTGAGCCGGAACGTTCCGCTAGGTACCGGGACTTATTGTACGCCCGAACAGGAATAGGATGTCACCGCTCCCAAAGGAATAGGCCCAGGGACTTATGGTACAACCGGCAGGCAAGGGAGTAGGGGTGCCAGTACACCCCACGGAAACGCCTGGTGGCCTCCAGGTCGAATCCAAGTATATGGCCGCGCGACACTATAAGACCATCATAAACATGGAGACTATATCGGTACTCATCAGTTTCCCCCATCCCGGTGTAAGTTGTCCAATTATTATAATTTATCCAGTGATAATGTCCACAGAGTATTCATAGTAATCTCATATTCATGGTTATCCTATTACGGGGTCAACAGGAGTATAGTATTGGAGTAATGTCAGGAGCCTCCCTATTTCAGGGGTTCAAGTATACAGGAGTACAGGAGTTCAGGAGTACCAAACATATGGTAATAATATAATAATCAAGTCCCCGTAAAAGTGGTAGCCATGAATATGCCACAGGTATCAGGTATGGTAGTGTCCGGTCAAGAGTCATGATGTCAGGTCCATGTATTTGTACCACATGAAAGCTTATCATATACTGGGTGTCAGGAGCAGGTATCAAGTATGACATATCAAGTATCGGTGTCTAATATCAAGTGATAAGTGTAGCATGACAAGTACCGGGGTCGGGTATCACATGTCAAATATAGCATGGCAAGTATCAGTATCGGTGTCACATATCACATATAGCATGGTAAGTACTAGTGTCAAATATAGCATGGCAAATATCGATGTCAAATATCGTGTGCCGGTGTAAATACCAAGTGCCAGTGTAAAAAATCACATATCTAGTGTAACATGCCAAGTGTCGGTGTAATTAACGTATATCAATGTCATAAATCATATATCAAGCATAACATGTCCAGGGTCAGGTAAATACCGAGTGCAATATCATATATTAACTCGCATAGCATGATATCATGTATTAAATTTACGGTAACAAGTGCTAAGCATGCTAACATATCCATATATCAATTCCATGCTTAAAATACGAGAGTGTTTATTTTTAAGTGTATTAAAAGTACTCGCATAATGATAAAATGGATGCATGTACAAAAGAAATTGTACTCGCCTGAAACCGGGGTAAAATACCGGTTAAAAGTCCAGAAATTGGCGAACCGTTCGAGTAAACCTCTAGCCCACAAATATATATTAAAATATATAATTATAAATATTTATATAAATATTAGAGAGGGAATGAGAGAGGAGAGAGAGAGTTGTAGGAAAAAGAGAGGGAAAATGAGGTGTTTTTAGAAATAAAATTGGGATTAAAAGGAGTGGGGTATTGATGTAAATATGGGGAAGTATTTTTAAAAAGAAGGTGGGGGTATTTTAGGAAAGAGAGAGTTTGTTTTATTTAGGGAAGGAATGAAAAGAAAAAGGAAAGAAAGAAAAGAAGAAAGAAGGAAAGAAAGGAAAAGAAGAAGGAGGTGGGTGGGGGTGGCCGGCCGGCCACTGCCGGCGCCGGCGCCGCCGGTGGGGAGGAGGGCGGCGCGTGCGCGGGTGGAGAGGTTTGAGGAGGTTGTTGTTGTTGTTGTTGTTGTTGTTTTGATGGAGGTGGTGATGGTGGTGGTGGTGGTTGTGGTGGTGGTGGTGGTGATTGGTGGTGTTGGGGAGTTGGAGAAGGTGGAGGAGGTGGTGATGGAGTAGTTAGAGTGGTGGAATTGGAGGTGGTGATGGGGAATTTTAAAGAAGATGAAAGTTGTATGGTGATGGGTTTTGGGTTAAATTGAAGAGGATGAGGTGGAATTTGGGGTTGATGGGAGTGGAGGAGGGTGGTAGGGTGATGGGGGATGCGGCGGCGGTGGATTGGGCGGCGTTGGAGGTGGCGGCGGTGATGGTGGAGCGGCGGTGGAGGATGGGTGCGTGAGTTGGAGTGGGAGGTTGAAGATGAAGGGAGATAGTTGGAATGGAAAGGAAAAGAAAGGGAGGAAGGAAGAGTTTAAAGGAGAATAAAATTGGAAGAAAAATGATGAATGGGGGGGGTTGTTCACCTGCTCCCTCTGCTGCCGCTGTTGCCGCTGCTGCGCTGAGAGTGGCAGGGTATGGGAGTTGGAGTGAAGGAGAAGAAAAGAAATGAAGAAAATGAAAGAAAATGAAAAGAAATTAGAAAAATTAAAAAGAGATGAAAAGAAATAGTTAAAAATTTATAAATAAATATTTTATTAAATAATAAAATTTATAAAATATTCTGGGAGTAATAAGTAGAGGAGTTGAGAGGGAAAAATAAGAAAAAGAAGGAACGACAATTTATATTATTATTTTAATAAGGCGAAAATTTGACTGTTTCAGAACCGTTCCGAAAAATTCTCAAAAATAGAAAATATTATTCTAAGATGTTTGGTGAAATTGGATTTGAAAAATATAATATAGTTTTCAAAATAAAAATCTTGGAATTTTTCGGCGATACCGGCTAACACCAAAATCGGTGAAATTTTGATAAATTTTGAAAAATCCCAAAAAATGTTTTTAGATAGAAAATGAAATTATAAGATGTACTATGAAAGCCATTTTTGAAAATTCAATCCCATTTGAAAACTAAAAATCTAGGAATCAGTCAGCTATGCTGACCGACACCGGTTTTGGAGATTTTGCAGAAAAATTTCAAAAAATTCCAGAAAATCATGAAAAATCTAAAATATTAGAAAACAGTCTTTGAAACTGAAATCGGTCAAATCGGACTATCAGAAAGTCAAATCGGGCTACTGGCTTGTATCGGGTTCCCAGTCTGGGTCAGGACTTACAGTAGATCTGAGAATCCAGATCTGATACTCAAAAATATAAGTAATCACAACCCATGAATACACAATAGAAGAAAATTGAATAATATGATTGAAAAAATTTTGAGATACGTATCAGGGTACGTATCCCGGGAACGGGGTGCTACAATCTACCCACCTAACAAAAATTTCGTCCTCGAAATTTCTATAAGGAGGGAGATGAACATGAAAGAGATTACAGTCAACGATGATAATATAATAAAGTAAAAAGGATAAGGGAGATACCAACTTGGGACACAAAACATATGAATTCATCGAAGGGATGTTGGGAAGAAGTTGGAAGGAAAAAGATAGAAGGATCTTAGGATTCAAGGAAAAGATTGCGAGGAAGGAATAGATAACACCTACTTGCGATTGGAATGTACATTCAAGACTCATGCTCTCCAGTTGCAGATTAATACATCATTAATCTGCCAACTGGTTGTACTGAGGATGTCAGAACCTAGGCTCTGATACCATCCTGTAACGCCCCGACCCGGAGGGTACGGAGACGCCACTGCGACGTTTATACGCAGGTCAAAAATACCCTCACGTATATACGCTAAGCATTAGTACAGGCAAGAATCAGAGACGGAAGCACAGTGGTAACATACATTCCAACAGAAATAGCGCAAGTACATGGTTATCACAGAGAATGATACAACATTACATGAATGTTACATTACCAAGAAATACAAAAGTACATAATACATGAAGAGATATACAAAAAAATAAAAAGGTGCTCACGAGTAGCAAGAGGGCCTCGGGAGCCAAGCAGGAGAAAAGCTGGGAGGAAGAACTACGGCATGATCAAGCTTCCGCTGCACTCTGATCTGCTACAGCCAAGCCACCGTGATCCAGGCTCTAGAATCTGGACATGGGAATCCAGGGTTGTTAGCAACCCCAGCGAGTACATATAATAAAGCCAGGTGGCGTGCATAACAGATACATGTGTACAAGAAATGTGTATCGTGAATATAAGCATGTATAAACATGAAGTAAGACAGTAAGTAGATAACTATAGGAAATCAGTTATATAAGCTCACATTACCGATCAGTGAGATTAGTACGTCGAAGGAATAATCCAAACAAGAAAACCCTTATATATATACCCTATACATCACGTTACTGTAATCTGAGTTTATATAATTCTGACTTTTACTTTACAACAATATAATAATGAAACAATATGGAAGCAATCAAATAATCCAACAAGATAGCACAAGTATAAGTGGTGGGCAGTATAGGTCAAGAGTATAGCTGGTCATATATCAGGAGCATGTTTTTATTAATTATTAAGACTCATCTGATTTGTATACATCGGTATGTGTCCCATCCCACATACCTCAGCATACAGACCGAGGGGTAAGTTATTGGAAACTGATGGAGATCGACGAACCATGCTTAGAATGGGTCTCGTACATGCCCGGGACAACGGTCAAGGAGTATCCGATACTGAGCCGGAACGTACCGCTAGGTACCGGGACTTATTGTACGCCCGAACAGAAATAGGATGTCACCGCTCCCACAGGAATAGGCCCAGGGGCTTATGGTACAACCGACAGGCAAGGGAGTAGGGGTGCCAGTACACCCCACGGAAACGCCTGGTGGCCTCCAGGTCGAATCCAAGTATATGGCTGCGCGACACTATAAGACCATATAAACATGGAGACTATATCGGTATTCATCAGTTTCCCCCATCCCGGTGTAAGTTGTCCAATTATTATAATTTATCTAGTGATAATGTCCACAGAGTATTCATAGTAATCTCATATTCATGGTTATCCTATTACGGGGTCAACAGGAGTATAGTATCAGGAGTAATGTCAGGAGCCTCCCTATTTCAGGGGTTCAAGTATACAGGAGTACAGGAGTTCAGGAGTACCAAACATATGGTAATAATATAATAATCAAGTCCCCGTAAAAGTGGTAGCCATGAATATGCCACAGGTATCAGGTATGGTAGTGTCCGGTCAAGAGTCATGATGTCAGGTCCATGTATTTGTACCACATGAAAGCTTATCATATACCGGGTGTCAGGAGCAGGTATCAAGTATGACATATCAAGTATCGGTGCCTAATATCAAGTGATAAGTGTAGCATGACAAGTACCGGGGTCGGGTATCACATGTCAAATATAGCATGGCAAGTATCAGTATTAGGTGTCACATATCACATATAGCATGGTAAGTACTAGTGTCAAATATAGCATGGCAAATATCGATGTCAAATATCGTGTGCCGGTGTAAATACCAAGTGCCGGTGTCAAAAATCACATATCTAGTGTAACATGCCAAGTGTCGGTGTAATTACCGTATATCGGTGTCATAAATCATATATCAAGCATAACATGTCCAGGGTCGGGTAAATACCGAGTGCAACATCATATATTAACTCGCATAGCATGATATCATGTATTAAATTTACGGTAACAAGTGCTAAGCATGCTAACATATCCATATATCAATTCCATGCTTAAAATACGAGAGTGTTTATTTTTAAGTGTATTAAAAGTACTCGCATAATGATAAAATGGATGCATGTACAAAAGAAATTGTACTCGCCTGAAACCGGGATAAAATACCGGTTAAAAGTCTAGAAATCGGCGAACCATTCGAGTAAACCTCTAGCCCACAAATATATATTAAAATATATAATTATAAATATTTATATAAATATTAGAGAGGGAATGAGAGAGGAGAGAGAGAGTTGTAGGAAAAAGAGAGGGAAAATGAGGTGTTTTTAGAAATAAAATTGGGATTAAAAGGAGTGGGGTATTGATGTAAATATGGGGAAGCATTTTTAAAAAGAAGGTGGGGGTATTTTAGGAAAGAGAGAGTTTGTTTTATTTAGGGAAGGAATGAAAAGAAAAAGGAAAGAAAGAAAAGAAGAAAGAAGGAAAGAAAGGAAAAGAAGAAGGAAGGAGGTGGGTGGGGGTGGCCGGCCGGCCACTGCCGGCGCCGGCGGCCTGCGCCGGCGCCGGCGGCGGGGAGGAGGGCGGCGCGCGCGCGGGTGGAGAGGAGGGAGGAGGTTGATTTGTTGTTGTTGTTGTTGTTGTTGTTGTTTTGATGGAGGTGGTGATGGTGATGGTGGTGGTGGTGGTTGTGGTGGTGGTGGTGGTGATTGGTGGTGTTGGGGAGTTGGAGAAGGTGGAGGAGGTGGTGATGGAGTAGTTAGAGTGGTGGAATTGGAGGTGGTGATGGGGAATTTTGAAGAAGATGAAAGTTGTATGGTGATGGGTTTTGGGTTAAATTGAAGAGGATGAGGTGGAATTTGGGGTTGATGGAGTGGAGGGTGGTGGTAGGGTGATGGGGGATGCGGCGGCGGTGGATTGGGCAGCGCCGGAGGTGGCGGCGGTGATGGTGGAGCGGCGGTGGAGGATGGGTGCATGAGTTTGAGTGGGAGGTTGAAGATGAAGGGAGATAGTTGGAATGGAAAGGAAAAGAAAGGGAGGAAGGAAGAGTTTAAAGGAGAATAAAATTGGAAGAAAAATGATGAATGGGGGGGGTTGTTCACCTGCTCCCTCTACTGCCGCTGTTGCCGCTGCTGCGCTGGGAGAGTGGCAGGGTATGGGAGTTGGAGTGAAGGAGAAGAAAAGAAAAGAAGAAAATGAAAGAAAATGAAAAGAAATTAGAAAAATTAAAAAGAGATGAAAAGAAATAGTTAAAAATTTATAAATAAATATTTTATTAAATAATAAAATTGATAAAATATTCTGGGAGTAATAAGTAGAGGAGTTGAGAGGGAAAAATAAGAAAAAGAAGGAACGGCAATTATATTATTATTTTAATAAGGCGAAAATTTGACTGTTTCAGAACCTTTCCGAAAAATTCTCAAAAATAGAAAATATTATTCTAAGATGTTTGATGAAATCGGATTTGAAAAATATAATATAATTTTTAAAATAAAAATCCTGAAATCATCCGGCGATACCGGCTAACACCAGAATCGGTGAAATTTTGATAAATTTTGAAAAATCCCAAAAAATGTTTTTAGATAGAAAATGAAATTATAAGATGTACTATGAAAGCCGTTTTTTAAAATTCAATCCCATTTGAAAACTAAAAATTTAGGAATCAGTCAGCGATGCCGACCGACACTGGTTTTGGAGATTTTGCATAAAAATTTCAGAAAATTCCAGAAAATCATGAAAAATCTAAAATATTAGAAAACAATCTCTGAAACTGAAATTGGTCAAATCGGACTATCAAAAAGTCAAATCGGGCTACTGGCTTGTATCAGGTTCCCGGTCTGGGTCAGGACTTACACTAGATCTGAGAATCCAGATCTGATACACAAAAATATAAGTAATCACAACCCATGAATACACAATAGAAGAAAATTGAATAATATGATTGAAAAAATTTTGAGATACGTATCAGGGTACGTATCCCGGGAACGGGGTGCTACATAGAAACTATGTAATACCATTCACAGCCCTTGAAAACCATGTTTTCCTCTCGTTTGGGTCCTATTCAACTCTTATAAGGCCTAATCAGGCTAATGGGAGATGAAGGGTTGACTTTTAATCAAATTTTCCAATTAAGAATAGAACAAGTTTACTTAGTGGTAATTATACATTAAAATTATGTGAAACCCAGTTCTTGAAAACCATGTTTTCTCCCTTTTGGGCCCTATTTGGCTCTTATAATGCCTAGGATTAGGCCAACCAGGGTTGAAGGTTTGACTTTTGATAAAACTTCCCAATTAAGAATAAAATAAATTTAATTAGTGATAATTATACATAAAAACTATGTGATGCTACTCTTGGCTCTTGAAAATCATGATTTCCCCCTTTTGGGCCCTATTTGGCTATTAGAATGCCCTAGATTAGGCCAATCAGGGCTGAAAGTTTGTGTTTTGATCAAACTTCTATATTAAGATTAGAAACAAGTTTAATTAGTAATAGTTAAGGCCTAGTTAAGGCCAATCGGAGCTGAAAGCTTGACTTTTAGTCAAACTTCCCAATCAACACTAGAATAAGGTTAATCAGTAGTAATTGTACATCAAAACTATGTAATACCATTCATGGCCCTTGAAAACCATGTTTTCCTCCCGTTTGGTCCCTATTCTACTTTTATATAGCCTAATTCAGGCCTATCGGGGGTGAAAGTTTAACTTTTAAGTCAAACTTTCAAATTAAGAATACAAACAAATTTAATCTATAGAATTTATATATAAAAAACTATGTAATAGTACTTTCGGGTCTTGAAAACATCATTTTCTCCTTGTTTGGGGCCTATTCGGCTCTTTTAACACCTAGTTCAAGCCAATGGGGCTGAAGTTGACTTTTGGTCAAATCTCCTAATTAAGACGAGAAATAAGGTTAATAATTAGTAGCAATTGTACATAAAAACTATGTAATACCACTCACGGCTCTTGAAAACTTTGTCTTCCTCCCGTTTGGTTCTATTCGACTCTTATAAGGCCTAATTTAGGCAAATCGGGGCTGAAAGTTTTAATTTTGGTCAAACTTCCCAATTAATACAAGAAACACGTTAAATTAGTAGTAAATTTACATAAAAAATATGTAATACCACTCAAAACTCTTGAAAACTTTGTTTTCTCCCTGTTTTGGCCCAATTCGGCTCTTTTAAGGCCTAGTTCAGGTAAATATCGAGACTGAAAGCATGACTTTTTGATCAAACTTCTAGATTAAGACTTGAAATAATATTAATTAGTAGTTCATACAATCTCTGTAATATTACTCTCAGCTTTTGAAAATTCACGTTTTCTCCCTGTTTGGCCCTATTCAGCTCTTATAAAGTCGAGTTCAGAGCAATCGGGGCAGAAAGTTTGACTTTTGATCAAACTTCCTAATTAAAACTAGAAACAAGTTTAATTTGTAGTAATTATATATAAAACTATTTAATTCTACTCCCGGGTATTGAAAACCTCGGTTTCTCCCCATTTAGGCCCTATTCGATTTTTATAAGGCATATTTCAGGCTAATCGGGACTGAAAGTTTGACTTAAAAACCATGTTAATTAGTCATAAATGTACATAGAAACTATGTAATTCCACCCACTGCTCTTGAAAATCATGTTTTCTTCCCGTTTAGGCATTATTCGGCTCTTATATGGCCTAGTACAAGCCAATCAAGGCTGAAAGTCTGACTTTTAATCAAACTTTCAAATTAAGAATACAAACAAGTTTAATTAGTATTAGTTTTAGATAGAAACTATGTAATAATACTCTCAGATCTTGAAAACCTCATTTTCTCCCCTTATGGTTCTTATAAGTTAAGGCCAGTCGGGGCTAAAAGTTTGAGTTTTGGTCAAACTTCTAAATTAAGGGTAGAAACAAGGTTAATTAGAAGTAATTGTGCAAAGACACTATATAATACCACTCACAACTCTTGAAAACTATATTTTCTCCTTATTTGGACCCTATTCACTCATATAAAGCCAGTTCAGGCCAATCATAGCTGAAAGTTTAACTTTTGGTCGAACTTCCCAATTAAAACTAGAAACAAGATTAATTTGTATTAATTGTACCTAGAGACTATATAATACCATTATCAGCTCTTAAAACCATATTTTCTTTCCATTTGGGCCCTATTCTGCACTTATAAGGTTTGGATTTTGTCAAACTTCCTAATTAAGACTTAAAAGAGGTTTAATTAGTAGTAATTATACAAATAAACTATGTAATATTACAACAGGCTCTTAAAAACCGTATTTTCACCCATTTGGGCCCTATTCGGCTCTTATAAGGCCTAGTTTAGGCTAATCTGAGCTGAAAGTTTGATTTTTAGTCAAACTTCGGTATTAACACTAGAAATAAGGTTCATTAGTAGTAATTGTACATAAAAACTATGTAATACTACTCTCAGCAATTGAAAGCCATATTTTCCTCCGTTTTAGGCCATATTTGGCTATTATAAGGCCTAATTCTGGCTAATCAGGGCTGAAGTTTGAATTTTGATCAAACTTTCAAATTAAGAATAAAAATAAGTTTAATTAGCAGTAATTGTACATAAAAACTATGTGAAACTACTCTCGGCTCTAGAAACCATGGTTTCTTTCTGTTTTTGCCATATTCGGCTTTTATAACACCTGGTTCAGGCTAATCTGGGCTGAAAGTTTGACTTTTAGTAAAACATCCCAATTATACATAAAAATTATGTAATACTACTCTCGACTCTTGAATACCTAATTTTCTCCCTGTTTGAGGTTTATTCGACTTTTATAAGACCTAATTCTGACCAATCGGGGCTGAAAGTTTGACTTTAGTCAAACTTTCTAATTAACACAAGAAACAGGGTTAATTAGTAGTAATTGTACATAAAAATATGTAATATCACTCTCAGCTCTTGAAAAGGTCTTCCTCTTATTTGGGCCTTATTCGACTCTTATAAGGCCTAGTCCAGGACAATAACGGCTGAAGGTTTGACTTTTGGTCAAACTTTCCAATTAAGACTAGAAACAAGTTTATTTAGTAGTAATTATACATAAAAACTATGTACTGCTATTGTCGGCTCTTGAAAACTACATTTTCTTCCCGTTTGGACCCCATTTGGCTCTTATAAGGCCTAGTTCAGGCCAATGGGGCTGAATATTTGAATTTTAGTCAAACTTTTCAATTAATACTAGAAATAAGATTAATCAGTAGTAATTCTACATAGAACTATGTAATACCATTCACGGCCCTTGGAAACTATGTTTCCTCCTGTTTGGTCCCTATTCGGCTCTTATAAAGTCTAGTTTAGGCTAATCGGGGCTGAAAATTTGAATTTTTGCTCAAAAACTTCCCAATTAATACTAGAAATAAGATTAATCAGTATTAATAGTACATAGAAGTATGTAATACCATTCATGGCCCTTGTAAACCATGTTTTCCTCCTATTTGGTCCCTATTCGGCTCTTATTTAAGGCCTACTTCGGCCAATCGGGGCTGAAAATTTGATTTTTGAAAAAATTCATCAATTAAGACTAGAAACAAGTTTAATTAGTAATATTTATACATAAAAACTATGTGCTACTACTCTCGGCTCTTGAAAACCTTATTTTCTCCCCGTTTGGGCCTTAATCGGCTCTTATAAGGCGTACTTCAGGACAAACAGGGCTAAAGGTTTAACTTTTGGTCTTACTTCCCAATTAATACTAGAAACAAGTTTAATTAGTAGTAATTATACATATAAATCATGTAATACTACTCTCAGCTCTTGAAAACTGTATTTTCTCCCAGCAGCCTTTATAAGGCCTTGTTCAGGCCAATCGGGGCTGAAAACTTGACTTTTGATAAAACTTTTCAATTAAGACTTGAAACAAGTTTAATTAAAATTAATTAAATAAAAAACTATGTAATACTACTTCTCCCTCTTGAAAACCTCGTTTTCTCCCAGTTTAAGCTAATCGGAGCTGAAAGTTTAACTCTTGTTCAAAACTTCACAATAAACACTAGAAAAATAGTTGATTAGTTGTAATTGTGTATACAAACTATGTAATACCATCACAGCTCTTGAAAATCAAGTTTTCCTCCCATTAGCTCTATTCGGCTCTTAAAAGGCTAAGTCAGGCCAATAAAGGCTGAACGTTTGATTTTAGGTCAAACTTCCCAATTGAGACTAGAAACACCTTAAATTACCAGTAATTATACATAAAAATTATGTAATACTACTCTTGGCTCTTGAAAGCTGCATTTTCTCCCTATTTGGACTCTATGTTGCTCTTATAAGGCCTAGCTCGGGCCAATCAGGGTTGAAAGTTTGACTTTTAGTCAAACTTTTCAATTAACACGAAAACAAGGTTAATCAGTAGTAATTGTATATAAAAAATATGTAATACCATTCACGACCCATGAAAACCTTGTTTTTCTCCATTTTGTTCCCTATTCGGCTCATATAACGCCTAGCTCAGGCCAATTGGTGCTAAAAGTTTGACTTTTGATCCAACTTTCAAATTAAAAATAGAAACAAGTTTAATTTATAGTAGTTATTTATAAAAACTATGTAATACTACTCACGGCTCTCTAAAACCTCATTTTCTTCCCATTTAGGCCCTATTCAGCTCTTATAAGGCCTAATTCAGACCAATCAGAGCTAAAAATTTGACTTTTGATCAAACTTTGCAATTAACACTAGAAAGAAGGTTAATTAGTAGTAATTGCATGTAGGCTCTTAAAAACCATGTTTTTCTCTCGTTTCAGCGCTATTCGACTCTTATAAGACTTATTTAGGCCAATCAGGGCCGAAGGTTTGACTTTATGTCAAATTTCTCAATTAAGAACAGAAACAAATTTAATTAGTATTAATTATACATAAAAACTATATGATATTACTTTTGGCTCTTGAAAATTAGGTGTTCTCCCCATTTGGCCCTTATTCGGCCCTTATAATGCTTAGTTCAGGGCAATCAGTACAGAAAGTTTGACTTTTGATCAAAATTCAAGATTAATAATAGAAACGAGTTTAATTGGTAGTAATTATACATAGAAACAATGTAATACTACTCCTGGCTTTTTAAAACCACATTTTCTCCTCGTTTAGGCCATATTCGGCTCTTATAAAACCTTGTTCAGGCCAATCCTGGTGAAAGATTTTTAATCAAACTTTCTAATTAAGAATAGAAACAAGCTTAATTTGTAGTAGCTATACATAAAAATTATGTAATACTACTCTCGGCTCTTGAAAATCGTATTTTCTCCTCGTTTGGACCCTATTTGTCTATTATAAGGCCTAGTTTAGGTCAATTGGGACTGAAAGTTTGACTTTTAGTCAAACTTCACAATTAACACCCATAAATTAGGTTAACTAGCAGTAATTATATATAGAAACTATGTAATACTACTCTCAGCTCTTAAAAACTATGTTTCTTCTTGTTTGGGCCCTTTTTGGCTCTTATATGGCCTAGTTCATGGCAATTGGGACTGAAAATTTGACTTTTGGTCAAACTTTCAAATTAAGAATAGTAACAAGTTTAATTTAAAGTTGTTCATGAAAATCACATTTCCCCCTGTTTGGGTCCTATTCGACTCTTATAAGGCTGAGTTCAGGTAAATCGGGGCTGAAAGTCAAACTTTTAGTCAAACTTCCCAATTAACACTAGAAATCAGGTTAATTAGTAGTTATTATATATAGAAACTATGTAATACTACTCACGGCTCTAAAAAACCTCGTTTTTGTCCCCTTTGGGTCCTATTTGACTCTTATAAGGCTTAGTTTAGGCCAAACAGGGCTGAAAGTTTGACTTTGGTCGAACTCCCAAATTAATACTAGAAACACGCTTAATTAGTAGTAAATTTATATAAAAACTATGTAATGCTACTCTCGGCTCTTGAAAAATCACGTTTTCACCCCTTTTGGGCCATATTCGACACTTATAAAGCCATGTTTTCTCTCCTTTTAGCCATATTCAGCTCTTATAAGGCCTAGTTCAGGGTAATCAGGGCTGAAAGTTTGACTATTAGTCAAACTTCCTAATTAAGAATAGAAACAAGCTTATTTAGTAGTAATTAAACTTAAAAACTATGTAATTCTACTCACAACTCTTGAAAACCTCGGTTTCTCCCCGTTTGGGCCCTATTCGGCTCTTATAAGGCATAATTCAGGTCAATTAGGGATGAAAGTTTGACTTTTGGTCAAACTTGTCAATTAAGACTAGCAACAAGGTTAATTTGTAGTAAATGTACATAGAAACTATGCAATTTCACTCTCAGCTCTTGAAAATCATGTTTTCCTCATGTTTAGGCCTTATTCAGCTCTTATAAGGATTAGTTTTAGTCAATAAGGTTTGAAGGTTTGACTTTTGTTTAAACTTCTAAATTAAGACAAGGATCAAGTTTAATTAGGAGTAATTATATAAAAACTATGTAATACTAGAAAACGGCATTTTCTTCCCGTTTGGACCCTATTCGGCTCTTATAAGGCCTAGTTCAGGCCAATCAGGGCAGAAAGTTTAACTTTTGGTCTAACTTCCCAATAAATATTAGAAAAAAATTTAATTAATAGTAATTGTATATAGATGTAATACCATTCACAGCCCTTAAAAATCATGTTTTCCACTCTTTTGGTTCCGATTCGGGTTTTATAAGGCCTTGTTCAGGCCAATAAGGGCTGAAAGTTTAACTTTTGGCCAAACTTTTAAATTAAGAATGGAAACAAATTTAATTTATAGTAGTTATACATAAAAAATATGTAATACTACTCCTGGCTCGTTTAGACCCTACCCAGCTCTTATAAGGCCTATTTCAGGCCAATCAGGGTTGAAAGTTTAACTTTTAGTCAAACTTTCAATTAACACTAGAAACAAGATAAATTAGCAGTAGTTGTACATAGGAACGATGTAATACCACCCTCAGCTCTTGAAAACCTTTTTTACTCCGGTTTGGGCCTTATTTGGGTTTTATATAGCCTAATTTAGACCAATCTGGGCTGAAAGTTTGACTTCAAACTTTCAAATTAAGAGTAGAAACAAGTTTAATTTGAAGTAGTTATATAAACTATGTAATACTACTTCAGGCTCTTAAAAGTCATATTTTCTCCTTATTTGGGCCATATTCTGCTCTTATAAGGCCTGATTCAGGCCAATCGGGGCTGAAAGTTTTACTTTTGGTAAAGCTTTCCAATTAAGACAAAAAAAGGTTTAATTAGTATTAGTATACATAAAAACTATGAAATACTACTCTCGGCTCTCTAAAACCTCATTTTCTCCTCGTTTAGGCCCTATTCGGCTCATATAAGACCTAATTCATGCAAATCAAGGCTGAAAGTTTGACTTTTAGTCAAACTTTCTAATTAACACTAGAAACAAAGTTAATTAGTAGTAATTATATATGTAATACTACTCTCAACTCTTGAAAACCATATTTTTCTCCCGTTTGGCCTTACTATGCTCTTATAAAGCTTTGTTCAGGCCAATAAGGGCTGACGGTTTGACTTTTCCTCAAACTTCCCAATTAAGATTAGAAACAAGTTTAATTAGTAGTAATGATACATAAAAACCATGTAACCCGGCTCTTGGAAACTAAATTTTCTCCCTATTTAGACCCTGATCGGCTTTTATTAGGCGCAGTTCAGGCTAATCGAGGCTGAAAATTTGACATTTAGTTAAACTTTCAAATTAAAAATAGAAACAAGAAACGAGTTTAATTCAACGTAGTTATACTTAGAAACAATGCAATACTACTATCAGTTCTTGAAAATCATGTTTTCTTCCCGTTTGGGCTCTATTCGGCTCTTATAAGGCCTAATTCAGGTCAATTGGTGTTGAAAATTTGAGGTTGGTTCAAACTTCACAATTAAGACTAGAAACAAGTTTAATTAGTAGTAATTATATATGAAAACTATGTAATACTACTCCTCGCTCTAGAAAACCTCGTTTTCCTCCCGTTGGGTGCTAATCGGCTCTTATAAGGCCTAATTCAGGCCAATCGGGGCTAAAAGTTTGACTTTTGGGTCAAACTTTCCAATTAACATTAGAATAAAGTTTAATTAGTAGTAATTGTACATAAAAACTATGTTATACCATTCACGGCCCTTAAAAATCATGTTTTTCTCCCATTTGGTCCCTATTTGGCTCTTATAATAAGGCCTAGTTCGGGCCAATCAGGGCTGAAAGTTTGAGTTTTTGTCACACTTTCAAATTAAGAGTGGAACGAGTTTAATTTATAGTGGTTATATATAAAAACTTTGTAATACTACTTTTAGCTCTTGAAAATCTCGTTTTCTCCCTTTTTATACCCTATTTAGCTCATATAAGGCCTAGCTCTGGCAAACTTGGCTGAAGTTTGACTATTGGTCAAACATTCAATTAACACTAGAAACAAGGTTGATTAGTAGTGAATGCATATAAAAACTATGTAATACAACCACGACTCTCGAAAATCATGTTTTCCTCACGTTTGGGCCCATTCGGCTCTTATAATGCGTATTTCAGGCCAATCAGGGCGAAAGTTTTTTAATCAAACTTTCAAATTAAAATTAGAAACAAAGTTAATTAGTATCAACTATATATAAAAACTATAGAATACTACTCTCGGCTCTTGAAAATAGCATTTTCTTTCTGTTTGGACACTATTCGACTCTTATAAGGTTTAGTTCAGGCCAATCAGGGTTAAAAGTTTGATTTTTAGTTAAACTTCCCAACTAACACCAGAACAAGATTAATTAGTAGTAATTGTAAATAGAAACTATGTAATATTACTCTTAGCTCTTGAAATCATGTTTTCCTCCCATTTAGGCCCTCTTAGACTCTTTATGGCCTAACTCATGCCAATTGGGGCTGAAAGTTTGACTTTTGGTTAAACTTCCAAATTAAAAATAGTAACAAGTTTAATTTATAATAGTTTTATATAATAACTATGTAATATTACTCCCGGCTCATGAAAACTTTATATTTTTCCTATTTGGGCCCTATTCGCTTTTTATAAGGCCAATTCAGGCAAATCAAGACTGAAAGTCAAATTTTTTATCAAAGTTCTCAATTAACACTGAAACAAGGTTAATTATTAGTAATTATACATAAAAACTATGTAATACCACTCACGTCTCTTGAAAATCACGTTTTTCTCCCAGTTAAGCCCAATTTGGCTCTTATATGGTCTAGTTCAGCCAATCAGGGCTAAAAGTTTGACTTTTGGTCTAACTTCTAGATAAAAAATAATGACAAGTTTAATTTATAGTAGTTATATCTAAAAACTATGTAACACTACTCTTGACTCTTGAAAAACTCATTTTACCCCTGTTTTGGCCCTATTTGGCTCTTATAAGGCCTGATTCTGGTAAATAGGGCTGAAAGTCAAACTTTTGGTCAAACTTCCTAATTAACACTAGAAATAATATTAATTAGTAGTAATTGTACCTAGAAACTATGCAACACCTCTTACGGCTCTTGAAAACCTTGTTCTCCTCCCGTTTGGGACATATTCAGCTCTTATAAGGCCAATTAGGCTCAGGCTAATTGGGACTGAAAGTTTGAGTTTTGGTCAAACTTTCTAAATAACGCTATACACACATTAAATTAGTAGTAAATTTACATAAAACCTATGTAATACCACTCAAGGCTCTTGAAAACCATGTTTTCTCCTTGTTTGGGCCCTATTCGACTCTTCTAAAGACTAAGTTCAAGTCAATTGGAGCTTAATGTGACTTTTGGTCAAACTTCTAGATTAAGACAAAAAATAAGGTTAATTAGTAATAATTGTACATAGAATCTATATGATACTACTCTCAGCTCTTGAAAAACTATGTTTTCTCCCAGTTTGGCCCTGTTCCACTCTTATAAAGCCAAGTTCAGCGCAATTAGGGTTGAAAGTTTAACTTTTGATCAAACTTCCTAATTAAGACTAGAAACAAATTCAATTAGTAGTAATTTACATAAAAACTATGTAATTATACTCCTGGCTCTTGAAAACCGCGGTTTCTCCCCATTTGGGCCCTATTCGACTCTTATAAGGTATATTTCAGGCCAATCGAGGCTGAAAGTTTGACTTTTGGTTCAACTTGCCAATTAAGACAAGAAATAAGGTTAATTAGCAGTAAATGTATATAAAAACTATGTGATACTACTCCCTGCTCTTGAAAACCATGCTTTCTTCCTATTTAAGCCCTATTCGGCTCTTATAATGTCTAATTCAGGTCAATCAGTGTTGAAAGTTTGACTATTGGTTGAACTTCCAGATTAAGACTAAAAAAAGTTAAATTAGTTTTAATTGTACATAAAAACTATTTAATACTACTCTCCGCTCTTTAAAACCATCTTTTCTCCCTATTTGGCCCTATTCGGCTCTTATAAGGCTTAGTTCAGGCCAATCTGAGAGGAAAGTTTGACTTTTTGTCAAACTTCCCTATTGACACTAGAAAAAAGGTTAATTAGTAGTAATTATATATAGAAATTATGTAATACCACTCTCAGCTCTTGAAAATCATTTTTTCCCTCTACTTTGGACCTTTTTGGCTCATATAAGTCCTAGTTTAGGCCTTTAACTTTTGGTCAACCTTCTGAATTAAGAATAGAAACAAGTTTAATTAGTAGTCGTTATATAAAGAAACTATATGATACTACTCCCAACTCTTGAAAATCATGTTTTCTCCCTGTTTGGGCTATATTCGGCTTTTATAATGCTTGATCAGGCCAATCGGGGCTGAAATTTGACTTTTATAAAAATCTCCCAATAAAGATTAGAAACAAGTTTAATTAGAAGTAATTATATAAAAAATATTTTATGCTACTTTTGACTCTTTAAAACCTTATTTTCTCTTCGTTTGGGCCCTATCGGCTCTTATAAGGCCTAGTTCAGGCCAATTTGGGCTAAAAGTTTGACTTTTATTCAAAACTTTCCAATTAACATTAGAAACATGATTAATTAGTAGGAATTATACATAAAAACTATATACACATCTCTTGAAAACTATGTTTTCCTCTCGTTTGGGCCCTATTCAGCTCTTATAAGGCCTACTTTGGGCCAATAAAGGCTGAACATTTGACTTTTGGTCAAACTTTCCCAATTAAGATTAGAAACAAGCTTAATCAGTAGTAATTATACTTAAAAACTATATAATACTACTTCGGCTCTTTAAAACTTCATTTTCTCCCCATTTAGGCCCTATTCAGCTCTTATAAGACCTAGTTCTGACCAATTGGGGCTGAAAGTTTGACTTTTGATCAAACTTTCTAGTTGACACTAGAAATAAGGTTAATTAGTAGTAATTACATATAGAAACTATGTAATACCACCACTCACAGCTCATGAAAATCATATTTTCCTCTCTTTGGGACACTATTCAGCTTTTATAAGAACTAGTTCAGGCTAATCGGGGCTGAAGGTTTGACTTTTGGTGAAACCTCCCAATTAAGAACAGAAACAAGTTAATTGGTCTTAATTATACATAAAAATTATGTGATACTACTCGCGGCTCTTGAAAGTCATGTTTTCTCCCCGTTTGGCCCCCTATTCGGCTCTTATAATACATAGTTCAGGGCAATCGAGGTAGAAAGTTTGACTTTTGATCTAACTTTAAGATTAAAACTGGAAATAAGTTTGTAGTAATTATACATAGAAACTAAATAATACTATTCCCGGCTCTTTAAAACCACGTTTTCTCCTCATTTAGGCCATATTCGACTTTTATAAGCGTCGTTCAGGCCAATCGGGGTAAAAGTTTTTTAATCAAACTTCCAAATTAAGATTAGAAACTAGGTCAATTAGTATATATAAAAATTATAGAATACTACTCTCAGCTCTTGAAAACAGCATTTTCTCACTGTTTGGACCTTATTCGGCTCTTATAAGGCTTTCAGGCCAATCGGTGGCTGAAAGTTTGACATTTGGTCAAACTTGCCAACTAACACTAGAAATAAGATTAATTAGTATTAATTTTACATAGAAACTATATAATATCATTCTCAGCTCTTAAAAATCATATTTTTCTCCCGTTTGGACCCTATTCGGCTCTTGTATGGCCTAACTCAAGCCAATCGAAGCTGAAAGTTCGACTTTTGGTCAAACTTCCAAATTAAGAATAGTAACAAGTTTAATTTAAAGTAGTTATATATAAAAACTATGTAATACTACTCCCGACTCTTGAAAACCTTTTTTTTTCCCCTATTTGGGCCCTATTCGCCATTTATAAGTCCAAGTTCAGGCAAATCAAGGCTGAAAGTCAAACTTTTAGTCAAGCTTCCTAATTAACATTAGAAATAAGATTAATTACTAGTAATTGTACATAAAAACTTTGTAATTCCATTCACGGCTCATGAAAACCATGTTTTTCTCCCATTTGAGCCCAATTTAGCTCTTATATGGTCTAGTTCATGCCAATCAGGGCTGAAAGTTTGATTTTTGGTCAAACTTCTAAATAAAAATAATAGCAAGTTTAATTTGTACTAGTGATATTTAAAAACTATGTAATACTACTCTCGGCTCTTGAAAAACTCATTTTCTCCCTGTTTGGGCCCTATCCGGCTCTTATAAGGCCTAATTCTGGTAAATAGGGGCTGAAAGTCAAACTTTGGTCAAACTTCTCAATTTACACTAGAAATAATGTTAATTAATAGTAATTGTATCTAGAAACTATGCAATACCACTTACAGCTCTTGAAAATCTTATTCTTCTCCTGTTTGGGACCGATTCGGCTCTTATAAGGCCAATGGGTTCATGCCAATTGGGGCTGAAAGTATGACTTTTGGACAAACTTCACAATTAAAACTATAGACACGTTTAATTAGTAGTAAATTTATAAAAAAACTATGTAATACCACTCAAGGCTCTTGAAAATCATGTTTTCTCTCCGTTTGGGCCCTATTAGCTCTTCTAAGGACTAGTTCAGGCTAATCAGGACTAACTGTGACTTTTAGTCAAACTTCTAGATTAAGAGTAGAAATAAGTGAAATCACCTAGAGGGGGGGTGAATAGGTGATGGCTATATGTAAATGGCACAAATGCGGAATTTAAAAATTAACTAACACAATTAGCTCAAATAAAAGACTTGCAATAAATGAAGCAAATAATAGTGCAAGAAATAAAGAGTTTAGAGTTTAGAGAGATTTGAGCAAACGTAAACACGCAGATATGTTTCCGAGGTTCGAGCCACGCTCTACGTCCCCGCCTTCACGCTTGAAGGATTTCCACTATTGAAGATCCCACTGGATCACCAATACAAGGACACACTTGTCCTATCTCTCGTGATGTCGCAACACCACCTTGAGCACACAAGCTCGCCTTGAGGCCGATGCCTCTACAACTTCACTCAAAAAGAAAGTGATCACACTTGATCAAAATATCGCTCACTTGCACAATCCTAGAACCAATATGTAGATGAGGAATTATGAGATTGTGTAGTGCAAAAGCTAGAGAGAAGTAGAGGTAAAGACTTCAAGAAGGTGTCTAGGAATTTAGGGCTTTTTGAGAGAAATCTTTTCTAAAAGAAAGCCTTTTGAAAAACTTGTAAATCTTTTGAAAATGATGTATATAATGTTCTAAATCAGTTGTTCTATCATTATGAAGTGACCTCCTATTTATAGGGGTCAAAAACTACTCCAGAGATCCGTTGGGATCAAATCCCAAAAGAAATCATTCAGAAAATATAGCTGTTGGAATCTGTCAGAGATTCTGACAACTGTCGGTCGACCGGTCGGTCGACCGCCAACGGTCAAAAATTCGACCGTTGGGGGACATCGGTCGACCGCCCGGTCGACCCAACTTAACCGAGAGCACTGCAGAGTGCTCGGTCGACCGGGTCGGTCGGCCGACGTGCACATGCACAGTTTGTGCACGTCGGTCGACTGGTCGGTCGACCGGTAACTGTCAGTTCTGAAAAATCAGAACTGCCAGAAACCAGAAATCTTGGTTTTTGGATTTTGGTCAAGTCTAAGGTTTTGGATCTTGTAAAAATATAGAGTATGAGCATATGTCATAACTCTATCACGTTTAAAAACATTTTGATAAATGCCCTTTTGATAAAAACTTGTTTTGTCCAAAAATAGTTTTTCCAAACTTTAAGGTTTCTAAAACTTATTTCCAAAAACATGTTAACTTCTAAATGTAAATTGGAAATTGAATTTGAAACTCATTTTGAAGTCATGAACCAAAACTAAAAGTGTGTGTAAGTGTAGATCCCATAACTCTACTTCTAACATCTAGGTTTTACAAAAATATCTAAAATAAAGAAATACAAATACAAATCTTGATTTTCTTCATAGTCTTGATCTTTTGATTTTGTCTTATCTTCCACGTCTTGTTCCCGAAGCATCCTATTATGCTTGACTTGGGAATGCAAATCTTTGGCGGACTCCAAACTTGTGAGTCGTGAATGTGGAGCCGTCAAATCAACCTTTTTAACCTGAAATTCTTTTAAACAAAAACTTGTTAAATACATAACTAGATATGGTTTGTTATCATCAAAATATCCATCAAGATATAGGGCTAATGGCCTTTGGGCCAACAATCTCCCCCTTTTTGATGATGACAAAACATATTTAGTTATCACAAATATTTTGGGTAGAGTCTTCAAATGAAGCTCCCCCTCAACACATGCATATATTAAAATCATACTCATGCATAGCAAATGATAAATGATAAACACCATATTTCCATGCCAACAAATACTCATGTCATAGATAAGGATAAAAACATGTGTTCATACATGACATAAGAGAAAAGATACATATAAAAGGAAGGAAAGAAACATGTCCACAACGCATAAGAAAAGTACATGTAGAAATACATGTCCAAAACAAAACGCAAGTAACACAAATAACACAAAACAAAAGATGTCCAATACAAAACACAAAATATGTCTCTCTAAATAACTCTCCCCCTTTTTGACATCATCAAAAGGGGAGGTCACTCCCATCACTTGGCACCGTCAGCGTCGTCGTCCTCATCGTCTTCCTCATCTTCATCGTCCTCAGATGAGCTCCCTGCAGAAGTACCCTCAGCCATCGTCGTATCACCAGCAGCAGTATCCTCAGCCATCTTCTCGTCACCATCATCGTCTTCCTCTGAAGAAGAAGATGATGAAGAAGAAGAAGCTGCGACCTCCTCTGGATCAATGCCGTCAACTCTAGCCCGAGGAGGAGGAACAGTAGAACGGGCTCTGGGTGGAAAAGGAGGGCCTGTGGTAGGAAGTGGGCGAGCAATGGAGGTGGGATCCGGAACAAGCATGTCGAACTTCGTAAAGAGTGCCTCAAATTGCGTATCCATGAATCTCATGGAGTCAGCAAAATAGGACATATCGTCACGAATTCCTTGGACACGTAAGTCCATCTCCGCACGAGAAGCTGCCTCACGCTAAAGACGTGCATCCATCTCTGCACGAAAATCTGCCTCGCGCTGGTATCGTGCGTCCATCTCTGCACGAAGCGCTGCATCACGCTGCTCAATCCAAGCCTGGTGTGTCTCGAACTGAGAGCGGACCTCTGAGGAGATAAGAGCCTGAAGGTCTGGAGGTAAAACATGGGCAGAAGCAGATGATGCGCCTGGGGCTGAAGAAGACCCGGGGGCAGAAGATGAACCTGGGACAGCTGGAGGAACAGGAGGTTGCTCAGGAGCGTGTCTACGCAACTGGGCTTCCATCCTCTTCAAAAGAGTGCCATCAATATCTACTTGTGGATCATCAGAATCAACAGAGGAACGATCAAATCCTAAATTCTTGAGAAGGTGGGTAATCAGCATGCCGTAGGGCAAGCTCCTACCGGACATACGGATCTGGTCAGATGCCATATGAGAAGCTATGAGTCAGGGAAAATCTATCCTAATGCCTCGCAGAAGGCAATAGATGATCAAAGGCACAGGACCCCTAGCATGGCTGTACTCACCAGATTTAGGGACAATGTTGTAAAAGATGATCTTGGCAAGGACTTGAGATTGGAGAGTGTATCTACTCACAACTTCATTCCTAACCAAGCCGGGGTTATTATCCCCGTGAATCAATGTGGATGCGGTGAGCGCAGACTCACCCTCCGGAAACTCAAAGTCATGAAGATCAAAGGTGTAGACATCAGCTCCACCAGTGGGAAGATGTAGAATATCAGCAAATTGATCAATACTAAGGTCAATGTTTTTACCTAGGACTCTAGTGAAGATATGGTTTCCATCAAAAGAGAAGTTAGTATAGAAATAAGGCACAAGAGATGTATAGACTTGTTCTCGAATGGTTAAGAACTCGTCTAAGGAGTTGTTATGCAAGATTCGGGGGATGTCCAAGTGTTCAAAATCTCGTATGACAACACATCTCCCTGAATTGATATTTTTCTTGGAAAGATGGATAAACCGATTTTCAGCAACATCATTAATGAAGGGTCTTTTGGGTTTGGGAACAGAAGAAGAGGATTTAGCAACAGCTTTCCCTTTTTCAGACCTAGTCCTCTTTGACATATTGAATAAAAATATGATTTTTAGGTCAAACAAGTTAAGGGCTTGATCTAGAAAGCTTAGAAACCTAAAATCTTGACAATAGGAAGTAGATTTTGAAGCTAGAAGTAGAAAACAGAAGGAAAAATAAAATTTTTACCTGAAGGACGAAGAACCAAAACCCTAGAACACAAGAACTTGAAATACTTCGAATCCAGCGGATGAGAAGACCTGAAATCGAAGATCCAGCACTTGATGATGGAAATAGAGGTGGGTTTTGAGTGGATTTGAAAGAGGTTGAGAGAATAGAGAGATAGAAAAATTTTGGGGAAGAAGGGGCGTCGGGCTCGTCGGCTGTGAGTGAGGAGAGAGAGAGAAAAAAGTCAAATAAAAAGCAGATTTGGGCCTGATTACGATGCTCGGTCGACCGGTCGGTCGACCCAGAAAACCCGAGAGCTCTGTAACTTCAGAGCGGTCGACCGGTCGGTCGACTCAATCAACCCGAGAGCTCTGCAGACCTGCAGCGGTCGACCGGGACCTATTGTCGGTCGACCGATAACAGAACAGAAATAAAGGCAATTTATTTCAAGCGAAGTCGGTCGACCGCAGCCTAGTGTCGGTCGACCGTCTTTGCCTGAAAGACAGTCTGAAGCAAACAGCCAAAAAATTTTTTTTAAAGGTAATTTAATTAAATATAAGTATGATATATTCAACATACAGGATCAAACATATGTTTTAATCTTGATTAAGTTAACATATCATCCAAAATTTATATGCAATACATTTTATTTTATTTTCATGTATAAAACAAAGTTTTTAGAGATGTTGAAGCCGAATACCCAGTGACGGGTTCTGAACTTCATCCTCTTGATTCCTCTTGAATGAGTTGAGGTGCGCAATTGCCATCTCTAAGGTATTTGCTTTAAATATGAAAATTTTTACAAAATTTTAATTTTTAGTTTTTGAAATAAAGTGTATGTATATAGGTATATAATACATGCGGACAATCAATGAATATGGCATATCAAAATTAAAGCATGGCATATACACAATTATGATAGAGATGCATGTTTACACTACCATATATCAATGTAGCATAAAAGTGAACTAACAATTCTATACAATTGTATATATATACACAAAAATTAAAAACTTTTAAATGGAGAAGTTACCGAACATGGGCAATCTCCAAAATTAGGTGCCTCCATGATAGCGATGCAAGCTTGATGTGATCTTTGGGCTTTGTTGCATCCACCACCCGGGCACCGTTTCCCCCTATGTCTTGGAGGAAGAAGATCCACCTGTTTCATCTAAAATTGGTGGGTCTTTTGGTACCCAAATTTTCTTGGGTCCTATCGGGTTAGTACCGGGGCGAACCTAAACATATTTATTATGCATATTCTTCTTTGCAAAACAAAACTTTTCTAAATGGCCTTTGCGGCCACAATGCGTGCATACATATATTTTATCACTACCATACATATGAGCATGCTTATGTGTGTGTGCATGTTTTCGTGCATGTGTATGATGTGCCCTTGGGTTACTCCCTTAGGAAATCTAGATGCAATTTTCTTTAAATCAAAAGCATAACTTTTAAGAGTAGAGTCTAAAACTTCAACCCGTTTTTGAATCTCTACAAATTCATTTTTATCACAAGAAATCATGGGGGTTTTTCCTTTATTAGCAAACTTATATTTATCAAAATCACTTTTCAATTTTTCAAAAGCATTAGATAAAGCATTCTTCTCATTAACTACTATTTCAAATTTATTCTTCAAAACTTCATTTTCCTTTTTCAATTTTTTATTATGAGATTGTGATATCTCATATCTATGTTGTAACTCTTCGAAAAAATGTGCAAGTTCATCCATGGTAAGATCATCATCTTCTAAAGTGTTATCAAGGGTTACCTTAGAAGCATCCTCACCTTGTGCCATGAAGCACATGTGAGCGGCGTCGTGCTCCTCTTCGGATTCTGACTCCGAGTCATCCCATGTAGCTACCATAGCCTTCTTCTTCCTTGGGACATGCTTGGAAGTAGTTGCTTGGAGAGCGGGGCAATCCGCTATGAGATGTCCGATCTTCTTGCATTGGAAGCAAGGACTGGGTTCTTCTTTCTTCTTTTCGAACCTTCCTTGAGGTTTCCCTCTTCGGAAGTTGCTTTGCCTTCCTTTCCTATAAAACATTTTACCTACCTTCCGGATAAGCATGGCGAAATCCTCATCACAATCATCCGATGAGTCGTCCTCTTCAAGAGTTGTTGGAGTGGCTTTGAAGGCGATTGTTTTCTTCTTGGGCGCCTCCCTTTCTTCTCTTACCTTCATCTCCATCTCATGGGTTTTGAGATTGCCGATGAAGCCGGAGAAGTCCATCTCCTCCTTATCATTGAGCTCCTTGAGTGTAGTTGCTTTCACTTCCCAAGCTTTGGGAAGAGCTCTAATGACCTTGCGAATCTTTTGGTCATTGTCAATCTTGTCACCTAAAGAAGATAAAGCGTTGGTTATCTTGGTGAACCGAGTGAGCATGTCATCAATGCTCTCATTTTCAAACATATAAAAGTTCTCATATTGAGAACGTAGCAAGTCAATCTTAGCTCTTTTGACTTGTGACGTTCCCTCATGAGTCACAATAAGAATGTTCCAAACCTCAAATGCGGATTTACAATTTATGATGCGTGATAAATCATCCTCATTTAATGCTTGGGTTAATGCATATTGGGCTCTAGCATTAGCTTCATAATCCTTGGAGATGTCCTCGGACCATGAGCTCTCATCAGTGGTAGGTTCAACAAAATCTTTGGTTATGGCCCTAGCTACCCTAACTCCTAGGGACTTAAGGAAGAGGTTCATTTTGACCTTCCAAATAGGGAAGTTCAAACCATCAAACTTGGGTGGGGACTTGATGCTAGAAAAGTCAAGTGAAGCCATGAATGCACAATAAGTATGAATATAACAAATAAATGCAACAAATGAATATAGCCAAATAAAAAGGATCTCCCTAAGGTGGTTAAACCAAAATGTAGGGTTAGGCTCTGATACCAATTGAAATCACCTAGAGGGGGGGTGAATAGGTGATGGCTATATGTAAATGGCACAAATGCGGAATTTAAAAATTAACTAACACAATTAGCTCAAATAAAAGACTTGCAATAAATGAAGCAAATAATAGTGCAAGAAATAAAGAGTTTAGAGTTTAGAGAGATTTGAGCAAGCGCAAACACGCAGATATGTTTCCGAGGTTCGAGCCACGCTCTACGTCCCCGCCTTCACACTTGAAGGATTTCCACTATTGAAGATCCCACTGGATCACCAATACAAGGACACACTTGTCCTATCTCTCGTGATGCCGCAACACCACCTTGAGCACACTAGCTCGCCTTGAGGCCGATGCCTCTACAACTTCACTCAAAAAGAAAGTGATCACACTTGATCAAAATATCGCTCACTTGCACAATCCTAGAACCAATATGTAGATGAGGAATTATGGGATTGTGTAGTGCAAAAGCTAGAGAGAAGTAGAGGTAAAGACTTCAAGAAGGTGTCTAGGAATTTAGGGCTTTTTGAGAGAAATCTTTTCTAAAAGAAAGCCTTTTGAAAAACTTGTAAATCTTTTGAAAATAATGTATATAATGTTCTAAATCAGTTGTTCTATCATTATGAAGTGACCTCCTATTTATAGGGGTCAAAAACTACTCCAGAGATCCGTTGGGATCAAATCCCAAAAGAAATCTGTCAGAAAATATAGCTATTGGAATCTGTCAGAGATTCTGACAACTGTCGGTCGACCGGTCGGTCGACCGCCAACGGTCAAAAATCCGACCGTTGGGGGACATCGGTCGACCGCCCGGTCGACCCAACTTAACCGAGAGCACTGCAGAGTGCTCGGTCGACCGGGTCGGTCGGCCGACGTGCACATGCACAGTTTGTGCACGTCGGTCGACTGGTCGGTCGACCGGTAACTGTCAGTTCTGAAAAATCAGAACTGCCAGAAACCAGAAATCTTGGTTTTTGGATTTTGGTCAAGTATAAGGTTTTGGATCTTGTAAAAACATAGAGTATGAGCATATGTCATAACTCTATCACGTTTAAAAACATTTTGATAAATGCCCTTTTGATAAAAACTTGTTTTGTCCAAAAATAGTTTTTCCAAACTTTAAGGTTTCTAAAACTTATTTCCAAAAACATGTTAACTTCTAAATGTAAATTGGAAATTGAATTTGAAACTCATTTTGAAGTCATGAACCAAAACTAAAAGTGTGTGTAAGTGTAGATCCCATAACTCTACTTCTAACATCTAGGTTTTACAAAAATATCTAAAATAAAGAAATACAAATACAAATCTTGATTTTCTTCATAGTCTTGATCTTTTGATTTTGTCTTATCTTCCACGTCTTGTTCCCGAAGCATCCTATTGTGCTTGGCTTGGGAATGCAAATCTTTGGCGGACTCCAAACTTGTGAGTCTTGAATGTGGAGCCGTCAAATCAACCTTTTTAACCTGAAATTCTTTTAAACAAAAACTTGTTAAATACATAACTAGATATGGTTTGTTATCATCAAAATATCCATCAAGATATAGGGCTAATGGCCTTTGGGCCAACAATAAGGTTAATTAGTAGTAATTGTACATAGAATCTATATAATACTACTCCCAGCTCTTCAAAAATTACATTTTCTTCTCATTTGGCCCTATTATACTCTTATAAAGCCGAGTTTAGGGCAATCGAGGCTAAAAGTTTGACTTTTGATCAAACTTCTTAATTAAGACTAGAAACAAGTTCAATTAGTAGTAATTTTACATAAAAATTATGTAATTCTACTCTCGGCTCTTGAAAATCACGGTTTCTCCCCATTTTGGCCACTATTCGGCTCTTATAAAGCATAATTCAGGCTATCGGGGCTGAAAGTTTGACTTTTGGTCAAACCTGCCAATTAAGACAAGAAACACGGTTAATTAGTAGTAAATGTACATAGAAACTATTAATTCCGCTCACGGCTCTTGAAAACCATATTTTCTTCCTGTTTAGGCTCTTATATGCCCTAGTTTCTGGTCAATACTGGCTGAAAGTTTAACTTTTGGTCAAACTTTCAAATTAAGTATGCAAACAAGTTTAATTAATAGTAGTTATAAACAGAAACTATGTAATACTACTCCGGGCTCTTGAAAATCTCATTTTCTCCCCTTATGGACCCTAATCGGTTCTTATAAGGCTAAGTTCAGGCTAGTGAGGGTTAAATGCTTGACTTTTCGTCAAACTTCCCAATTAAGATTAGAAACAAGGTCAATTAGTAGTAATTATACATAGAACAATATAATACAACTCACGCCTCTTGAAAACCGCATTTTCTCCCGGCTTGAAACCTATTCGGCGCATATAAGGCCTAGTTCAGGCTAATCGGAGCTGAAAGTTTGACTTTTGGTCAAACTTCCCAATTAAATTAGAAACAAGGTTAATTTAGATTAATTGTATATAGAAACTATGTAATACCACTCTCAGCTCTTGAAATCATATTTTTTCTCGTTTGAGCCCTATTCTGCACCTATGAGGCCTACTTCAGGCCAATAAGGGCTTAATGTTTGACTTTTGGTCAAACTTCCTAATTAAGACTTAAAACAAGTTTATTTATTGATAATTATACATAAAAACCATGTAATACTACTCCGTGCTCTTGAAAACCATATTTTCTCCCAGTTTGGTCCCTATTCGGCTCTTATAAGGCCTAGTTTAGGCTAACCATGATTGAAAGTTTGATTTTTTGATAAACTTCGAGATTATGACAAGAAAAAAGCTTAATTAATAATAATTTTATCATAGAAACTATGTAATACTACTCTCGACTCTTGAAAATCACGTTTTCTCACTGTTTGGGCCCTTTCAGCTATTAAAGACCTTATTCAGGCCAATCGAGATTGAAAGTTTGACTTTTGATAAAAATTCCCAATTAAGACTAGAAATAAGTTTAATTAGTAGTAATTATGCATAAAAACTAAGTAATACTACTCTCCGCTCTTGAAAATCACGTTTTTGATTGTTATACATATTTGCATATTTTACCACATCCATACCATGCATATTGTAAATAAAAATGTGATTTTTAATCCTTTTCTCTCTATTTTTTGCAGGTCCACATCTGAAATAAGAAAAGGTCCAAATTCTCTTTAATTAGCAATAATTAAAGGGAATTAATTCAAAGCCCAAAAGAGAGCCCAAGTTTAAGCCCAGGATCTGGAGAATTCTACGCGCCAGCTCACTCTTCCAGAAGATACACGTGGCTAACAACTTGTAACAAACCCGTACCAGAAATCTTGGCCTGAACGGCCAAGACTTGCCGCATATTCTGGGATTTTGCCGCGTATATGCGGCAGTTACAAGTCTGTTAGAGCCCGGGATTCTCTCCAACAACCTGGGCTCTAGATCCTTCTCTCTGAGGCCTATAAATACAGCACCAGTGCCTGCACAAACGAGAGAGGAGAGATTAGGGGAAAGGCTTGTAATTTTGTGAGAGAGTGTTGGTATTCTCTTTAGGTTCTAGTTCTTCCTCTTCTTCCTCCTAGAGATTTTGTTAAAGAGAGAAAAGAGAGTGCTTTTGAGAGCTTGTAAGCAAGGAGGTGACATTACTTGTAAGCAAGGATTAATCAAAGCTTCATTCTTCTCTTTACAATCTCTAGTACGTTGCTTTACTTTCTTGCTTTACTTCTATTGCATTTCTATTTTCATCATGAATTGTTGCTTAGTTTCTTGTGCAATGGATAGCTAAATCTCTCTTACATGGCTAGCTAACAATTTACCTAGCTAACTTCTAACTCTTTGGGTGATTGCTAATTTCTATACTTGCATTGTTAGAAGTCTATTTTGCTTTCCAAGGAAGTAGAGTTGCTTTCACTTGGTAAATGCTTGTTCATACTCCATATGATTCATGTGTGCCTCATTTAGAGCCTTGTCTAGAACAAGTGCCTTGATGGAACATGGAGATGGATCACCAAACATATGCTACTTGTAGAACAACTTCTTTACTTCAAGCTAATTTGTTGTTATGCCTTGAATGATTAATGAATGTTGTCTCTTCTTCCTTAGCATCCCTTGAGTGTCACTCCTAGAGTTCACCATTGAATATCTATCTTGGGAGCCGATGAATCAATGAGGCTACAAGCTAAGACCTAGAAGAACACTCATCTTCCAAACGGTAAAGTACTTGACCAAACAAGCAAGTAATTTCTCTTGCCAATGAATCAACATGAGGCAATCATGCATCACCATTGAGCTTAGTAAGTTAGCAAAGTGGTAACGTTAGCTAGCCATGGCCTTTCTCATCTAAAGTTTTCTATAAAGATTCTTTCAATAGCTTTCTTTCTTAGCAATACAATTTTCCAAAGTTCTTTTGATTTTCTTTCCATCATGCACAAATCCACAACTTCTTTCATTTCCTTTCCCATGCTTTTTGCTTTTGTTTAAAAACAAAGAAGACACTTCGTTTTCTTTCTTCACTACGAACCGTAAAGCTTCCATCGTGAGCTCTCCTCGAGGATCGACCCGTATAGCTTGTGCTACTACGGAGATTTGGAAAGGATAAATTGAACATATTGAATACATTGTGAAGTGATCAAAGCACCTAAGGTTGTTTCTAAACCTTCTCTCTTTTACATAATATCTGTGCAAATCTACCGCACTATCTTTTCCTAATCAAATTTTTGGCGCCGTTGCCGGGGAGAGCAACGGTTTTTGATTTCAAGTGAAGAACTAAACGAATCTTCTTCTCTGTTGCAGGTTACAGGTGAAGAAAACAGGAAAATTTGCATTGCAGAAACATATAAGTGGCTCTGGTCTTCTGCTCTCGAAAGCAGAAACCAGAAGCCCTCTGAATTGCCGCAGAATCGCGGCAAAAGCCGCAGATTTGCGGCAAGGAGGAGTTGACTACTGACCAAATTTCTGCAGGGTTGCTTGCTCTGCAAAATACAGCTGCTGCAATACTTAAATTCTTGTATGCTTCACCTATTATCTGCTAATAATCAACAGTAAAAAATTTGTTGCAAAGTTAAAAGTTGATTAGACATTTGTATTTCTAGGCACGTGTCTTTCAATTCATTTACTTTTACTGTTGAAGAGTGCTGGAGGCAAGGTACGTACGCATTGCATATTGACTAGGACTCACTCTTTGTTTGATTTAAATACGCTTTGAGTGAACCTTGTTTGCTTATATCGTACACTTGCACAAAATTGATTTTAAGGGCATTACCCATAAAAAAGATAAGGTGGGGATTTTATCACCCTTTCCTTAGCCCGCAAATCATTTTCCCAAGCACTCACAATCCCAAGCTTCTAATAAAAACGGATAGACGTTGGCCCTAGGGACATCCGGACTCACTTAGGAGATTATCCTAAGGGGGAAAAGTGTTGGAAATTGACTTTTGTAAAATCAGTGTCTAGGAAAGGGATTGAGGGCCGAAAGCCCGAAGGTTGCTGGTTACTTAATTAAGGAACGTCTCTGACGGAAAACCTCCCACCAACCTTGCCCTTCCCTGGCTGATTAGCTTATAGTCAGAGTCTACACTAAACCTCCTGTGGACGATCTAATCAGTTAGGAGTCGTCTAGGTCCAGGAAACCTAGATAGCTTGGATTGATTTTTCTTTTTCTTGTTTGTTATTCTTCATTTTTCGCCTGTGTGATCGGTGCACGTTGATTGTGTAATTGTGTATGCAAGAGTGGTATCGAGATCCGAATTCTGCTAGGCTTGTGAGAATTTTCACACTAGCACATACACCACCACTTGACACAATCCCAGTCATGACCAACAACGTTCGTTGCAAGACAAGTTCTACCCGATTCGCACCTCACTTCCATCATGCATTCTTCTCCCAACCACAAATGGAAATAACTTTGAGTTAAAGCCACAGTTTATAAACACTCTTCCACGATTCCATGGCCTAGAATCTGAGGATACGTACTTCTTCATTCGAGAGTTTGAAGAAGTATGCCTTATGATGAGAATTTCCCAGTTGACGAGGACGCTGTCAGACTTAGGTTTATACCTTTCGCACTTAAGGATATTGCTAAGAAGTGGCTTTATAATCTCCCTGTCAGCTCAATTTCTTCATGGGATGATTTTGTTAAGGTCTTTCTTAAAAAGTTTTATCCTATCCATAAGACAGCCCTTATGAGAAAAAATATAATGCAATTCAAACAAGAAGCCAATGAACCATTCTGGAAGTACTTTGAGCGCTTCAAAGACCTAATAGCCCTGTGTCCCCATCACGGTATAGAAAAATGGCGCCAGTGCCAGATTATCTATGATGGGCTCGATTATCAAACTAAGACACTCCTTGAAACCATGTGCCAAGGAGAATTCTTAAAGAAGGATGAAGATCAGGGTTGGGATCTTTTTGAAGCCTTAGCTGAAAAGACAGTCCAGTGGGAGTCATGTACTGAGAAACCCACACCCACAACTTCCAGAACCGGTTTACACTCCATAGGATCCTCGATAGCTGCAGAAGTTAAAATAACACAATTGATGAAGAGGATTGAATTGCTTGAGTCTAGGGAAAATTCTGCTGTTAATCAGGTCAACCCATCACCTGTGGTCAACCCGGGTTGTACCTATTGCCATGATCTGAATCATCTGTTTGAGGAGTGTCCAGTATATCAAACTCAAATGTTTCAGGAGAGTACGAATGCCGCATACACCAGACTCACTTACAATCCTTACTCCAAAACATATAATCCGGGATGGCGAAACCATCCAAACTTTTCTTGGAGTCAGTCTGGTCCTGAGCAGCCGAGACAACCATTTCCACAACAATACCCTGCTCAGTCTCATTCACCGACTTACCACCAGAACCCACCAAATGTCCATTCATACCAAAGTCCACCAAGATTCCAGTCATATCAAAATCCAGTGCCTTACCAAGCAAACTTTCAGCCCCCTTATCAGCATCATCCACCACAAAATCCTTCAGACAAGAGAATTTCTGATTTGGAGAAAATGATAGAGACCTTATCTAAGACCCAAGCTTCAATGATGAACAATCAGCAGCAGGACATGAACAAATTGCAAATCCAGATAGGGCAGTTGGCTAACTCTCTGAATGAACGACAAAAAGGAATGCTACCTAGCCAACCTGTGCCCAATCCAAAAACTCACTTTCCCCTGCACGAAGTTGAAGACTTGGGCCCCAGCCAATGCCAAGCTATTCACATCCTTAGATCTGGGAAGCATGTAGATAACAAGGTTTCAAATCAGTCCCCCAAATCTGTGTCAAAGCCACCACCTTCTGTTCCAATCCAACCCATTCAAGACATTCCTTCCTCAAGCACACAACCATCCACTTCCCAGTCCAAAGGAAAAGAAAAAATTGATGAGCAAACATACAAGCCTGTTGTACCATTCCCAAACAGGCTCACAAATCAAAAGATGAATGCTCACATGGAGAAGATAAGAGAGATATTCAACCAAGTCCAAATCAATGTCCCTCTCCTTGATGCCATCCAACAGGTTCCCTCCTACGCCAAATTTTAAAAGAAATGTGCACCAAGAAGAGAAAAGCAAATGTCCCTAAAAGGTCTTCCTGGCTTCCAACATTAGTGAACTGTTCAATGGCCCGATCCCTGTGAAATACAAAGATCCTGGAAGTCCAACCATTTCTTGCATCATAGGACAAACCACCATAAATAGGGCTTTGCTTGACTTGGGCGCTAGCATCAATCTTCTCCCCTTTTCCGTGTATCAGCAATTAGGGTTAGGCAACCTTCGCCCAACCCAAATGACGATATAATTAGCTGACCGCTCTGTAAAGATTCCCAAGGGGGAGATTACAGATGTTTTGATACGGGTCGGGGAATTCATTTACCCCGTAGACTTCATCGTTCTTGAAACACAACCCGTACAAAATCACAGAGCACAGACACCTGTCATTCTCGAACGTCCTTTCTTAGCCACCGCAAACGCGATAATCAACTGTAGAAATGGCTCGATGCGGTTAACCTTCGGAGATATGACGAAAGAGGTGAATGTTTTCCATCTGGGAAAGCAACCTAGGGATTTGGACAATGATTCTTTCGAAGTGAACTTGATAGAAGGATTAACAAGTGAACATGAAGAGGAGGTTGAGTATGAGTCTGAAGAAGAATTTGGGTTGGAGTCTGATGACTTCAACCTCGATCAGATTGTTGAGTCAACTGTTGAATGGGCCACTAATTCCACCCCTATTCTTCCTTTGCACCAAGAACAACCAGTGATAGATCCTGTCCCTTCTTCTGAGCTTAAGGTTCTTCCCGACCATCTCAAGTACAAGTACTTGTATGAGAAGGAATCCTTTCCTGTAATCATTGCATCCAATCTAACTAAACAACAAGAAGAGGGCCTTCTTTCTGTGTTAAGAGAAAATAGGGAAGCCATAGGTTGGACCATGGCTGACATCAAGGGGATTAGTCCTTCAATAGTTTAACATCGGATTCATTTGATGGAAGATGCCAAGCCAAAACGAGACCCACAGCGTAGACTAAACCCAATCATGCAGGAAGCCGTTAGAGACGAAATCTTGAAACTATTAGACAATGGGATTATCTATCCCATATCCGATAGTCAGTGGGTAAGTCCAGTTCACGCTGTGCCCAAGAAAGCAGGATTTACTGTGGTAGAAAATGAGAATAAAGAATTGATACAAACACGTCTTCCACCGAAGATTCGAGTTTGTATCGATTACAGAAAGTTGAACACTGCCACACGTAAAGACCACTTTCCTCTTCCGTTCATTGACCAAATGCTTGAGAGATTAGCGGGACATGAGTACTATTGTTTCCTGGATGGATATTCAGGGTATAATCAAATCCCGATCGCTCCCGAGGATCAAGACAAAACCACCTTCACCTGTCCTTTTGGAACATTTGCATACCGAAGGATGCCCTTCGGTCTATGCAATGCTCCCGCAACGTTTCAACGTTGCATGCTGAGCCTTTTTTCAGACATGGTGGAGAAATTTCTGGAAATTTTTATGGATGATTTTTCGATTTACGGGGATTCCTTTGAACAATGCTTGTACCATTTAAAGCTGGTTCTACAACGCTGTATGGAGAAAAATTTGACACTTAACTGGGAAAAGTGTCACTTTATGGTCAAGCAAGGAATCGTTCTTGGGCACAAGGTTTCACGTATAGGAATTGAGGTGGGCAAGTCTAAAGTGGAAGTCATAACAAAAGCTCACTGAACCAACATATTTAAAGGACATTAGATCATTTTTAGGGCACGCCGGCTTCTATAGACGATTTATTCAAGGGTTTAGCAACATTGCAAGACCTTTGACAAATCTCTTAGGAAAGGATGTACCCTTTATATTTGATGAAGAATGTCAAAAATCATGGAAGGAGCTTAAGAGTAGACTTGTCTCAGCACCGATCATTTCTGCACCAGATTGGACCAAGCCTTTTGAGATTATGTGTGATGCCTCGGACTTTGCTATTGGCGTTGTTTTAGGGCAGCGTATTGATACTAGGCAACATGTAATCTATTATGCTAGCAGAACGCTGAATGATGCCCAACTCAATTATACAACTACTGAAAAGGAATTTTTAGCGGTTGTCTTTGCGTTGGAAAAGTTTCGCCAATATCTGCTAGGGTCCAGGACGATTATTTTTACCGATCACTCCGCCCTAAAGTACTTAATGCAAAAGAAAGATGCTAAGGCAAGACTTATTCGATGGATACTTCTTTTGCAAGAGTTTGATTTGGAGATTAAGGATAAAAAGGGCGTTGAGAATGTGGTAGCTGATCACTTGTCTAGAATCCCAAATGCACCTAAGGAGAGAATACCAATTAATGACAATTTCCCTGACGAACACATTTTTGAAATGTGTGGAGAGCCTTGGTATGCTGACATAGTGAATTACCTTGCTACCAGGCAAATACCTTCTCATTGGTCAGGTCAGGAAAAACACCGTTTCATGCGTCAAATGCGGTTCTTCTTCTGGGATGAACCGTATTTATTCAAATATTGTCCTGACCAGATAATACGTAGGTGCCTTCCTGAGGATGAACATCAGAGTGTTTTGACATTTTGTCACAAGCTAGCTTGCGGTGGACATTTTGGTCCACGAAAAACTACTGAGAAAGTACTTCAGAGTGGATTCTACTGGCCCACTCTCTTTAAGGATGCATATACTTTTTGCAAGCTATGTGATAGGTGTCAAATGACGGGTCGAGTTACACAAAGAGACATGATGCCCCTTACACCCATCTTGGAAGTCAAAATTTTTGACTTGTGGGGCATCGACTTTATGGGACCCTTTCCTCTGTCCTATGGTAACCAATACATTTTGGTAGCCGTAGATTATGTTTCGAAATGGGCTGAAGCAATTCCAACAAGGACAAATGACAACCAAGTTGTCATCAAGTTTTTACGAGAAAATATCATCTCTCGCTTCGGAGCCCCCCGTGCGATAATAAGTGACAATGGGAGTCATTTTTGCAATCGGGCTTTTGAAGCCCTTATGCGCAAATACTCAATTTCTCATAAATTATCCACGGCATACCATCCTCAAACCAACGGGCAAGTAGAAGTCATGAATAGACAAATAAAACTCATTTTGGAAAAAACTGTAGGACAGAACCGTAAAGACTGGTCCATCAAACTCACTGATGCCTTATGGGCATACAGGACCGCTTACAAAACTGTCCTCGGTATGTCTCCATATCGAGTTGTATTTGGAAAACCTTGTCACTTGCCTGTGGAATTAGAACACCGTACTATGTGGGCTATAAAGCAGCTGAACTTGGATTTGGATAAAGCCGGTGCCTTAAGGAAGTTGCAAATATCCGAGCTAGAAGAGCTAAGAAATGAGGTATATGACAATGCTCGGATCACTAAACACAGAACCAAGCTTTTTCATGATAGATCCATTCACCGAAAAATTTTTGTCTCAGGACAAAAGGTTCTGTTGTACAACTCTCGACTCCACCTTTTTCCTGGTAAATTGAGAACCAGGTGGTCAGGACCATATATTGTTCAAAATGTCTTCTCACACGGTGCGATTGAGATTCTTGACCCAAATAATGGCAACAAATTCACTGTGAACGGTCAACGTTTAAAGCCATTCCTTACCACTGAATTCGTGTCACAAGAAGTTCATGAATTGGGTCTTTGCGACCCAGTTTATATGTGACCATTCCATATGTACAGTTTCCTGAGTTTTCCCTGCATATCATGGGACCCTTTTTTGTAAATAAAAAAAATAAATAAATAAAAAATAAAAAAAATGAGGGACTTTTGTGCTTAAAAGAGTTTCAAATTCCTAGGATTCTATCTTCCCTAGGATTCCATTCATTTTCATATTCCTTTTCCTAGGGTTGTAAATACACTTTTGACCTAGGGCTACTATTGGAAATCTCCTTTTCTTTCCCTCCTATAAATACTCTCTTCACCTACCCCTCCTCCCTCAAACGCCAAATCCCTATCAGATCTCCACCTTTTCTTCCAGAGCCGACCTCTCAAAATTTTCCTCTTCCACTGAACCCTTCTTTCTGCCGCAAATCCACAGCCTTTGCCGCAGATCTGCGGCAGTCCGACCACATCTGGAGCTCTGAAAAATTCTGGCCGGTCGATTTCTTCCTCTGGTGGCATCTACAGTACAAATTTTTTCAGAATCTGTCTCTGGTGCCTTCTGCACACCTGACTTTGGATTTCCCCCCATGAACTCCGGGGGCGGTTTGATCTTTCATCTCTAGATCCTTTGCTTTAATTTACACTATTACACATGGCCCCAAATCTGTTTGTGGAGAAAGATTTTCCAAAATTTTGAATAATCATGGGGGTATGGGCACATATTTGTTGATCGCTTGCGTGCATGGAATTGGTATTCTCTGGTTTATGATATAGTGAAAATGATGCGTATTACTGCCCTGAACTGGTCACTACATTTTATAATGCACTCGATCATGCATCTGTGAGTTATGAGACGTACCAATTCGTAGTCCATATGCCATTAGGGGACATCATTATCACAATTCCTCTCCTTGAGGAAATTACTCATGTCCCAAGTCACCCCCATCATAGCAACCCCTTGCCATTGATAGACTACATGACAATCATGGGGGCTCGTTGCATAGAACAGGATCGTGGGCTCAAAGCCAATACCACCTTTAGAAATGTGTACTGCGTTGGACGCTGGATCCAACGCAACATTTTAGGACTTGAACATGTCACATCCTTTAACAGACCAGTGTTGCAAATTATTCATGATCTGATGACTCGACAACACACGGTTTGTTTGAATAAGGCCATTTTCCACGCGATCCTTGCCAATTCCTCCCGCACTCGGGGTGCCAAGCATTCCCATCCTATCTTGATTACACGTCTGTGTAGAAATTTCATACCAGACGATGTATTTGATACCTTTGACCGAGTGTTTGTTATAGCAGAGAGACCCACCAGTTCATATAATGGTTGCTTGCATGCGGTTTGGACTCCTACTGTCCAACCCGAAGACATTCCGGTGGAGTCCTCTTCGGAGGAAAGCTTAGAGGAAATAGATGAGCCACAATTTTGGAGGCAGGAACCCCATCTGAATCTCGAGCCTTCATGTCCACCATGTGGAAGGGCATGAAGAAGATCTTTAGGGGGCAGGTTCGTCTTAGGAAGAAGGTAGAGGAGCAATCCTCTCGGTTAGATAGTATGGAGGCAGCATTGAGACGTTCACAGTCAGCTGGACCTAGCACCACTGCTGGTCCAAAGCGACGAAGGGGGTGATCTTTATCCTTTACCTATTTCATGCATCATTTCATCTTGCATACATTGGGGACAATGCATGAGATAGGTATGGGGGGTAGATGCTAACCTAGGATTTTTCATTTTCTTTTTAGGCCTTTTATTTTTATTTTTTTAGGATTTTCATTTTCTTTTTAGGTTTTTATTTTCTTTTAGATTTTACCTTTCTTTGTAGATTTTTATTTTCTTGTTAGATTTTATTTTTAGAAATTAAAAAAATATAATAAAAAATAAATAAATAAATAAATAAAAATAAAAATAAAAAAAGAAATTCTTGATCCATGTTTAAAGAATCAAACTTAACTTTAGGGATTAAGGAAGCTCTTAACTAAGATTTCTAATTCTAAGTCGAAAAGCGGAGTTTTGTTAGATTTTTAGGTTAAGTAATAAAGGATTAGAAAAATTACTAGATTTTAATTCTTTCTTTAGGATATAAACATTAAACATATTGAAGGATTAATCAAAGACTTTTGTGATTTTATTTACATATATATATAATAAAAAATATATATATATAGAAAAAAAAAGAAAAAAAAGATGTATATAAATAAATAATAAATACTTAGCCACTAATTAAGCTGGTTAGTCATGCCTCAAGAAGCATTACCGATCACGCCTAAAGGTGGTTAAGTCCTTAAATTCCTTCGTGGCCTAGTTTACTTGAGTCATCGAACCCGAGGGATGTTTTCTCATCTGGTGCCCTAAGACCGTCTGGTTTGGGAGTCATCGGTAAGAGACTCGTTACAAGGGTAAACTAAAAAGCCTAAGGATGCTAAGGGAATGTAAATAAATAAACATTGTATATATATAAAAATAAAAAATAAAAAGAGAAAAAAAATATTATATATATTAGTAAATAAATGAACTTAGTCTAAGAAAGATCCTTCATATTTATAGATGTATATATCCTAAGATTGATGCAAAATCTGGTTTTAGATCTTTTCCCTAAGATCTTAACCTAAGATAAAAACAAAACTCCAAATAGACGCTTATAAGAGGAATGACAAGTTTAGGTTAACCTGAAACCTATAGCTTAAGTGAGAATCTTTAAAACATGGATCAAAATTTTCACTAACCCTTTTATTTTTTTTTTCTTTATGGATTTTGTGGGTGCAATCCGCTGAAAACCCTCAGGAGACAACACTCCTCCTCTAGGGTAACCTAGAGGTTTAACGGCTTGTTGCACGTGCTCAGTGCAATCGTGTCACCTACGAAAGTGGTGTAATAAACTAGTTAGGATTTTCTTTTTCTTTCTTTTTTCTTTTTTGCTCGAGGACGAGCAAAAGCTAGGTATGGGGGTGTGATTGTTATACATATTTGCATATTTTACCACATCCATACCATGCATATTGTAAATAAAAATGTGATTTTTAATCCTTTTCTCTCTATTTTTTGCAGGTCCACATCTGAAATAAGAAAAGGTCCAAATTCTCTTTAATTAGCAATAATTAAAGGGAATTAATTCAAAGCCCAAAAGAGAGCCCAAGTTTAAGCCCAGGATCTGGAGAATTCTACGCGCCAGCTCACTCTTCCAGAAGATACACGTGGCTAACAACTTGTAACAAACCCGTACCAGAAATCTTGGCCTGAACGGCCAAGATCTTGCCGCATATTCTGGGATTTTGCTGCGTATATGCGGCAGTTACAAGTCTGTTAGAGCCCGGGATTCTCTCCAACAACCTGGGCTCTAGATCCTTCTCTCTGAGGCCTATAAATACAGCACCAGTGCCTGCACAAACGAGAGAGGAGAGATTAGGGGAAAGGCTTGTAATTTTGTGAGAGAGTGTTGGTATTCTCTTTAGGTTCTAGTTCTTCCTCTTCTTCCTCCTAGAGATTTTGTTAAAGAGAGAAAAGAGAGTGCTTTTGAGAGCTTGTAAGCAAGGAGGTGACATTACTTGTAAGCAAGGATTAATCAAAGCTTCATTCTTCTCTTTACAATCTCTAGTACGTTGCTTTACTTTCTTGCTTTACTTCTATTGCATTTCTATTTTCATCATCAATTGTTGCTTAGTTTCTTGTGCAATGGATAGCTAAATCTCTCTTACATGGCTAGCTAACAATTTACCTAGCTAACTTCTAACTCTTTGGGTGATTGCTAATTTCTATACTTGCATTGTTAGAAGTCTATTTTGCTTTCCAAGGAAGTAGAGTTGCTTTCACTTGGTAAATGCTTGTTCATACTCCATATGATTCATGTGTGCCTCATTTAGAGCCTTGTCTAGAACAAGTGCCTTGATGGAACATGGAGATGGATCACCAAACATATGCTACTTGTAGAACAACTTCTTTACTTCAAGCTAATTTGTTGTTATGCCTTGAATGATTAATGAATGTTGTCTCTTCTTCCTTAGCATCCCTTGAGTGTCACTCCTAGAGTTCACCATTGAATATCTATCTTGGGAGCCGATGAATCAATGAGGCTACAAGCTAAGACCTAGAAGAACACTCATCTTCCAAACGGTAAAGTACTTGACCAAACAAGCAAGTAATTTCTCTTGCCAATGAATCAACATGAGGCAATCATGCATCACCATTGAGCTTAGTAAGTTAGCAAATTGGTAACGTTAGCTAGCCATGGCCTTTCTCATCTAAAGTTTTCTATAAAGATTCCTTCAATAGCTTTCTTTCTTAGCAATACAATTTTCCAAAGTTCTTTTGATTTTCTTTCCATCATGCACAAATCCACAACTTCTTTCATTTCCTTTCCCATGCTTTTTGCTTTTGTTTAAAAACAAAGAAGGCACTTCGTTTTCTTTCTTCACTACGAACCGTAAAGCTTCCATCGTGAGCTCTCCTCGAGGATCGACCCGTATAGCTTGTGCTACTACGGAGATTTGGAAAGGATAAATTGAACATATTGAATACATTGTGAAGTGATCAAAGCACCTAAGGTTGTTTCTAAACCTTCTCTCTTTTACATAATATCTGTGCAAATCTACCACACTATTCTTTCCTAATCAGTTTTCTCCATGTTTGGGCCCTATTCGCTCTTATAAGGCCTCAGACCTATTGAGCTGAAAGTTTGACTTTATGTAAAACTTCCCAACCAATACGAGAAATAAGTTTAATTAGCAGTAAATATTTATAGAAACTATATAATATCACTCACGACTCTTGAAAATCATGTTTTCTTCCCGTTAGGGCCTTATTCGGCTCTTATATTTCAAGCTAATTGGAACTGAAAGTTTGACTTTTAGTTAAACTTTCCAATTAAAAGTAGAAACAAGGTAAATTTGTATTAATTATACATAGAAACTATATAATATCACTCTCAACTCTTGAAAATCATATTTTCTTTCCATTTTGGTCCTATTCTACTCCTATATAAGGCCTAATTCAGGCCAATAGGGCCTAAAGGTGTGAGTTTTGGTCAAACTTTCAAATTAAGACTAGAAACAAGTTTAATTAGTCATAACTATATATAAACACTACATAAAACTACTCACGGCTCTTGGAACTGAAATCACCTAGAGGGGGGGTGAATAGGTGATGGATATATGAAATATGACAATAATGCGGAATTTAAATCTACTTAAAACAATAAGCTCAAATTAAAACACTTGCAAGATAAAAGGCAATAAGTAAAGCAAGTAATAAATAGAGATTGAGTTTAGAGAAATTTGAGCAAACGCAAACACGAAGATATGTTTCCGAGGTTCGAGCCACGCTCTACGTCCCCGCCTTCACACTTGAAGGATTTCCACTATTGGTGATCCCACTGGATCCTCAATAAAAGGACACACTTGTCCTGTCTCTCGGTGTCGCTACAACTCTTTGAAGCACACCCGCTCGATTGAGGCCGATGCCTCTACAACTTCTCAAATGAAGAAAACTTGATCACACTTGATCAAAAAGCTCACTTTGCACAATCCTATAACAAGTATGAAGGAGATGAAACTTGGGATTGTGTAGTGCAAAAAGGACTAGAGAGAAGTAGAGGATTGCTTCAAAAATGTGTAAGGAATTTTTGGCTTTGGAGAGAAAATCTTTTCTAAAAAGAAAAACTAAAGTTTAGCTTGGAAAATATTTTCTTGCAAAATAACTTGTCAAATCTTTTGTAAATCTTGTAAAAACTTGTGTCTAATCATGTTGAAGTGACCCACTATTTATAGTGGATGAAAAACAGGGTAAACAACATAAAAGATTCGTTGGGGTGAGATCCCAACAAAATCTGTCAGAAAATAGAGCTGTTGGAGTCTGTCAAACTTTCTGACAGCTAACGGTCGACCGGGCCGGTCGACCGCCAACGGTCATATTTCTGACCGTTGGGGGAAAACGGTCGGCTGACTCGGTCGACCGCAGCTCTGCATAAAAGAGAAACTCTAACGGTCGGCCGACCCGGTCGACCGAAATAAACAGGAGCACTGACATAGTGCCCGGTCGACCGGGGCGGTCGGCCGACATGCACACATGCACATCCGTGCACGTCGGTCGACCAGACTCTGTCAGATCTGTTTATTAAGAGTCTGCTAAAGGGAAAGGATGTTTTGGTTCAAACATTTTGTTTAAGGATTTGAAAACAATATTCTATGTCTTATAAAAACTTAGAGTGTGATCATAGATCAACACCCAAACATGTTAGATCATTTTTGGTAAAAATCCTTTTTGATAAAATGTTTTTCTAAAACTGGTTTTTCCAAAACATGGTATTTCTAAAAACTAAGTTAGAAATTTTTGATTTAAAAATTGTTTTGAAGCCATGAAGCAATACTAAGTGTGTGTGAGTGACAATCCCAAGTATTCTACCTCTATCATCTAGGTTTTGACAAAATATCTAAAAATAAAAGGTAAATTACAAATCTTGAATCTTTCTTCTATGTTTGATCCCGAAGCTTTTCTACCGTGCAAGGCTTGGGAATGCAAATCTTTAGCGGCGTCCAAATTGTGAGTCTTGATGTGGAGCCGTCAAATCAACTTGTTTTAAGCCTGAAACTTTTTTAAACAAGATTGTTAAAAACATAACTAAATATGGTTTGTTATCATCAAAATATCGGGCTAATGGCCTTTGGGCCAACAATCTCCTCCTTTTTGATGATGACAAAACATATATAGTTATCACAAATATTTTGGGTGGAGACTTCAAGTGAAGCTCCCCCTCAACACATGCATATAAACAAATAGCACTACTAGTATATTGAAAATGAAGCACATGACAATCAACCATACAAAATGGATACAAAGTGGATGTCATAGATAAAAAGAGTCATATCCATAAAAGAGTCATATGCATAAATACATAAACAGTATGTCCACAAAGCATAAGTACATGTCCAAAATACTAAACAAAATACAAAATAGATAATACAGCCCAAGAAGTCTCTCATGAATATCTCTCCCCCTTTTTGACATCATCAAATAAGGGGAAATCACTCCTCATCGTCGTCCTCATCATCATCGTCCTCCTCATCGTCGTCCTCCTCATCACCTGCAGCCATCTCCTCATCACCATCATCATCCTCCTCATCATCATCATCTGAAGTCTCCTCCTCTGGATCGATCGCTGCAACACCTGGCTGTGGTGCTGGAGGAGCAGAAGGGGCCCTAGCTGGAAATGGAGGGCCGGAGGAAGGAAGCGTTCTGGCAAACGCTGTGGGGTCTGGGCCTCGCATGTTGTACTTCACATAGAGTGCACTAAATTGCGAATCCATGTATCGCATGGAATCAACAAAATAGGACATATCATTGCGAAGTCCCTGATAGCGAGAGTCCATTTCCTCGCGATGTGCCGCAAGCTCCGCTGAAATCTGGGTCTGACGCTGCTGGATCTCAGCGGAAATCAATGAATGGTGCTCCTGAAACTGAGCTCGAAGCTCAGAAGAAATGAAAGTCTGAAGGTCTGAGGGAATAGATGACCCTGGAGCAGAAGAAGACCCAGGAAGAGATGAAGACCCTGGAACATGAGTAGGAGGAATATGAGGCTGCTCGGGAGCGGGATGACGCATCCTAGCTTGCATCCTCTTCAAAAGAGTGTTGTTCAGGTTCACGGAGGGTTCTGAGGGTCTCTCAGAGGACAAATCAAAATCAAGTTGTTTTAGGAGATAGGAGATAAGCATCCCATAAGGCAAGTGCCTTGTGGGGACAAGGACATGATCGGAGGTCATGTGAGAAATTATGAACCGGGGGATGTTTATCTTAATGCCTTTCAGAAGGCAATAGACAATTAGTGGAACAGGACCCTTGGCGTGACTGTATTCACCAGATTTGGGCAGGATGTTATAGAATACAAACTTAGCGAGAACTTGAGCGGTGCGTGTGAAGTTTCTCACCTCCTCATTTCTCACTAAGCCGGGGTTGTCATCCCCGTGGAGCAAGGTTGACGCGGTGAGCGCAGACTCACCGGCCGGATACACAAAGTCATGCAGGTCATAGGAATAGACATCAACTCCCTCACAGGAGAGATGCAGAAGCTCAGCAAAATCTTGGAGAGAGATATCTATGTCTCTTCCAAGAACCCTAGACCTAACCCGGTTACCCTCATAAGAAAGATTAGTGTAAAAGTATGGTATGAGTGAGGTGTACACGGGTTCTCTAATAGACATGAACTGATCCAGAGAATTGTTCCTCAAAATTTGTGAAATATTAAGGTGTTCAAAATCTTGAAGGACAACACATCTACCAGAATTAATAGTTCTCCCCGAAAGGAGGATATATCGATTTTCTGCTAGATCAGAAACAAACGGAGGTTTGGTTTTGGTAGAGTAAGAAGGGGCAATGGACTTTCCCTTCTCGGATCTAGATCTTTTAGGCATATTTTGGTTGAAATGTTAGATCTAGGTCAAAAACTGAAATATAACAAGGTGAGGGCTTGATCTAGTCTAGATGAAGGAAAGATCTTGACAAAACTAGGATGAACAACAAGATTGAAAGCAAGATCTAAAGAAAAAAGTGATTTTTACCTTGAGGGATGGAAGAACAAGAGCCCACAACTGAAAATCCTTGAGAATATACGTAGATCAGGCCTGAGACTGACGATCCAGGAAAAATTAGAGAGTTCTAGGCTTGGATTTAGGTTGGATTGAGATGGGATGAAGTAGTTAGGGTTTTTGGAGAAGAGGAAGTGAAGAGTCGGCGGTGGAAAAGTGAAAGAATAGAGAGATTAGGGCTTTAAATAGGGTGGGTAAATGACAGATTCCCGTCGCTCGGTCGACCGGTCCGGTCGACCGAAAATACCCGAGAGCACTGACAGATGAAACGGTCGACCGCACTGGTCGGCTGAACACAGAGGAAGAATAAAACATTCTTCCAGGCAATGTCGGTCGGCCGGATCTCAGCTCCGGTCGGCCGGTATTGCCCAAAAACTGTCAGCAGCAAAACAAAACAAAGAAAATTTATATAGTTTGAAAATATTTCAAATAATGTTTAAACATCTTTTAAACTTTATTAGCTATAATTAACGACAAAATTTACACAAATATTTTTACCTTTTTATTTTCCATATAAAACAAAGGTTTAGAGATGTTGAAGCCAAATACCCGGTGAAGAAATCTGAACTTCTTCCTCGAGATTCCTTTAAATATGAGTTGAGGTGTGCAATTGCCATCTCTAAGTATTTGCTTTAAAATGTTTTAAATATTTATTTAGTTTTGACAAACCAAAAATACATATTCAATTAAATCTAGACATGTGGACACAACAAAAATATATGACATAAAACAAGATAACATAAATGAGAACAAAGCATATACACAAGCATGATGGAAATGTAAGTTTACTCTAACATATATCAATGTAACACAAAGGTAAACTAACAATCCTATGCATATGTATGTATATACAAAATAAAACTTTTAAATGGAGAAATTACCAAAACGAGGGTATTCTCCAAAATAGGTGCCTCCATGATAGTGATGCAAGCGCGATGTGATCTTTGAGTTTTGATGCATCCACCACCCGGGCACCGTCTCCCCCTAAGTCTTGGAGGATGAAGACCCACCTGTATCAACTAAATTTGGTGTGTCTTTTGGTACCCATATCTTTTTGGGTCCTTTAGGATTAGTACTTGGGCGAACCCAAACATGTTTATTATTCATGTTAAGTTTAGCAAAACAAAATTTTTCTAAATGGCCTTTGCGGCCACAATGAGTGCAAATATAAATCCTACCACTACCATACATGTATGCATGCTTGTGTGTGTGTACATGTTTCCGTGCATGTTTATGGTGAGTGTGTTTCCCTTGGGTTACTCCTTTGGGAAATTTAGAAGCAAATTTATTTAAATCAAATGCACATTTTTTAAGAGTTGAATCTAAAACATCAACCCGTTTTTGAATTTCAATAAAATCATTTTTATTACATGAAGAAATAGAAGTTTTTCCTTTACAAGCTAATTTATAATTTTCAAAATCAATTTTTATTTTCTTAAAAGCATTAGATAAATCATTTTTCTCTTTTTCAACAATATTAATTTTATCTTTCAGGGAATCATTTTCTCTTTTTAATTTCTTATTATGAGATTGCGAAATCTCATATCTATATTGGAGTTCTTCAAAGAATTGAGCTAATTCATCCATAGTCAATTCATCATCTTCTATGGAGTTATCAAGTGTTACCTTAGAAGCATCTTCTCCATGTGCCATGAAGCACATGTGTGCGGCGTCGTTCTCCTCCTCGGATTCTGACTTCATATCGTCCCACGTGGCCACCATTGCTTTCTTCTTCTTTGGGCCGTTCTTGGAGGTGGTAGCTTGGAGAGCGGGGCAATCGGCAATGAGATATCCGATCTTCTTGCAATGGAAGCAAGGACCGGGCTCCTCTCTTTTCCTTTCAAATCTTCCTTGAGGTTTCCCTCTTCGGAAGTTGCTTTGCCTCCCCTTCTTATAGAACATTTTGCCCACCTTCCGGATGAGCATGGCAAAATCTTCATCGTAATCCTCCGATGAATCTTCCTCATCATGGGTGGATGGAGTGGCTTTGAAAGCGTGGGCTTTCTTCTTTGGTGCCTCCCTTTCTTCTCTAACTTTCATCTCCATCTCATGGGTCTTGAGATTTTCGATGAAGCCGGAGAAGTCCATCTCCTCCCGATCGTTGAGCTCTTTGAGGGTTGTTGCCTTGACTTCCCAAGCTTTGGGAAGAGCTCTAATGACCTTCCGAATCTTTTGGTCATTATCGATCGCATCACCTAAAGAAGATAAAGCATTTGTTATTTTGGTGAAACGAGTGAGCATGTCATCAATGCTCTCATTCTCAAGCATGTAAAAGTTCTCATATTGAGAACGAAGCAAGTCAATTTTGGATCTTTTGACTTGGGACGTTCCCTCATGAGTCACAATAAGAACATTCCAAACTTCAAATGCCGATTTACAATTTATAATGCGTGAAAGGTCATCTTCATTTAAGGCTTGAGTTAAAGCATATTGGGCTCTAGCATTTGCCTCATAGTCCTTAGTGGTATCTTCGGACCATGATCTCTCATCGGTGAGAGGTTCTATAAATTCTTTGGTGATGGCCCTAGCAACTCTAACTCCTAGGGATTTAAGGAAAAGGTTCATCTTGACCTTCCAAATGGGGAAGTTCAAGCCATCAAACTTAGGTGGGGACTTGATGCTAGAAATATCAATAGATTCCATGGAAACAAGTATAAGATGCACAACAAATAAAAAATGCAACAAATAGATATAGCCAAATATGAGGATCTCCCTAAGGTGGTTAAACAAAATAGCAGGGTTAGGCTCTGATACCAATTGAAATCACTTAGAGGGGGGTGGAATAGGTGATGCTATATGAAATATGACAATAATGCGGAATTTAAATCTACTTAAAACAATAAGCTCAAATTAAAACACTTGCAAGATAAAAGGCAATAAGTAAAGCAAGTAATAAATAGAGATTGAGTTTAGAGAAATTTGAGCAAACGCAAACACGAAGATATGTTTCCGAAGTTCGAGCCACGCTCTACGTCGCCGCCTTCACACTTGAAGGATTTCACCACTATGGTGATCCCACTGGATCCTTAATACAAGGAAACACTTGTCCTGTCTCTCGGTGTCGCTACAACTCTTTGAAGCACACCCGCTCGATTGAGGCCGATGCCTCTACAACTTCTCAAATGAAGAAAACTTGATCACACTTGATCAAAAAGCTCACTTTGCACAATCCTATAACCAGTATGAAGGAGATGAAACTTGGGATTGTGTAGTAGCAAAAGGGACTAGAGAGAAGTAGAGGATTGCTTCAAAATGTGTAGGGAATTTTGGCTTTGGAGAGAAAATCTTTTCTAAAAAGAAAAACTAAAGTTTAGCTTGGAAAATATTTTCTTGCAAAATAACTTGTCAAATCTTTGTAAATCTTGTAAAAACTTGTGTCTAATCATGTTGAAGTGACCCACAATTTATAGTGGATGAAAAACAGGGTAAACAGCATAAGAGATTCGTTGGGGTGAGATCCAACAAAATAATTTTGTAGTAATTATACATAGAAACTAAATAATACTATTCCCGGCTCTTTAAAACCACGTTTTCTCCTCATTTAGGCATATTCTATTCGACTTTTATAGCGTCGTTCAGGCCAATCGGGGTAAAAGTTTTTTAATCAAACTTCCAAATTAAGAGATTAGAGAAACAAGGTCAATAGTTATATAAAAATTATAGAATACTACTCTCAGCTCTTGAAAACAGACTATTTTCTCACTGTTTGGACCCTATTCGGCTCTTATAAGGCTTTCAGGCCAATCGGTGGCTGAAAGTTTGACATTTGGTCAAACTTGCCAACTAACACTAGAAATAAGATTAATTAGTATTAATTTTACATAGAAACTATATAATATCATTCTCAGCTCTAAAAAACCATATTTTTCTCCCGTTTGGGCCCTATTCGGCTGTTGCCTACTGGCTACAATCGAAGCGCTGAAAGTTCGACTTTTGGTCAAACTTCCAAATTAAGAATAGTAACAAGTTTAATTTAAAGTAGTATTATATATAAAAATTATGTAATACTACTCCCGACTCTTGAAAACCTTTTTTTTTTCCCCTATTTGGGCCCTATTCGCCATTTATAAGTCCAAGTTCAGGCAAATCAGGCTGAAAGTCTAAACTTTTAGTCAAGCTTCCTAATTAACATTAGAAATAAGATTAATTACTAGTAATTGTACATAAAAACTTTGTAATTCCATTCACGGCTCATGAAAATCATGTTTTTCTCCCATTGAGCCCCAATTTAGCTCTTATATGGTCTAGTTCATGCCAATCAGGGCTGAAAGTTTGACTTTTGGTCAAACTTCTAAATAAAAATAATAGCAAGTTTAATTTGTACTAGTGATATTTAAAAACTATGTAATACTACTCTCGGCTCTTGAAAAACTCATTTTCTCCCTGTTTGGGCCCTATCCGGCTCTTATAAGGCCTAATTCTGGTATAGGGGCTGAAAGTCAAACTTTGGTCAAACTTCTCAATTTACACTAGAAATAATGTTAATTAATAGTAATTGTATCTAAAAACTATGCAATACCACTTACAGCTCTTGAAAATCTTATTCTTCTCCTGTTTGGGACGACGATTCGGCTCTTATAAGGCCAATGGGTTCATGCCAATTGGGCCTGAAAGTATGAGGGCTGAAAGTATGACTTTTGGACAAACTTCACAATTAAAACTATAGACACGTTTAATAGTAGTAAATTTATAAAAAAAACTATGTAATACCACTCAAGGCTCTTGAAAATCATGTTTTCTCTCCGTTTGGGCCCTATTAGCTCTTCTAAGGACTAGTTCAGGCTAATCAGGACTAACTGTGACTTTTTAGTCAAACTTCTAGATTAAGAGTAGAAATAAGGTTAATTAGTAGTAATTGTACATAGAATCTATATAATACTACTCCCAGCTCTTCAAAATTACATTTTCTTCTCATTTGGCCCTATTATACTCTTATAAAGCCGAGTTTAGGGCAATCGAGGCTAAAAGTTTGACTTTTGATCAAACTTCTTAATTAAGACTAGAAACAAGTTCAATTAGTAGTAATTTTACATAAAAAATTATGTAATTCTACTCTCGGCTCTTGAAAATCACAGTTTCTCCCATTTTGGCCACTATTCGGCTCTTATAAGGCATAATTCAGGCTATCGGGGCTGAAAGTTTGACTTTTGGTCAAACCAGCCAATAAGACAAGAAACACGGTTAATTAGTAGTAAATGTACATAGAAATATTAATTACGCTCACGGCTCTTGAAAACCATATTTTCTTCCTGTTTAGGCTCTTATATGCCCTAGTTTCTGGTCAATACTGGCTGAAAGTTTAACTTTTGGTCAAACTTTCAAATTAAGTATGCAAACAAGTTTAATTAATAGTAGTTATAAATAGAAACTATGTAATACTACTCCGGGCTCTTGAAAATCTCATTTTCTCCCCTTATGGACCCTAATCGGTTCTTATAAGGCTAAGTTCAGGCTAGTGAGGGTTAAATGCTTGACTTTTCGTCAAACTTCCCAATTAAGATTAGAAACAAGGTCAATTAGTAGTAATTATACATAGAACAATATAATACAACTCACGCCTCTAGAAAACCGCATTTTCTCCCGGCTTGAAACCTATTCGGCGCATATAAGGCCTAGTTCAGGCTAATCGGAGCTGAAAGTTTGACTTTTGGTCAAACTTCCCAATTAAATTTGAAACAAGGTTAATTTAGATTAATTGTATATAGAAACTATGTAATACCACTCTCAGCTCTTGAAATCATTTTTTTCTCGTTTGAGCCCTATTCTGCACCTATGAGGCCTACTTCAGGCCAATAAGGGCTTAATGTTTGACTTTTGGTCAAACTTCCTAATTAAGACTTAAAACAAGTTTATTTATTGATAATTATACATAAAAACCATGTAATACTACTCCGTGCTCTTGAAAACCATATTTTCTCCCAGTTTGGTCCCTATTCGGCTCTTATAAGGCCTAGTTTAGGCTAACCATGATTGAAAGTTTGATTTTTTGATAAACTTCGAGATTATGACAAGAAAAAAGCTTAATTAATAATAATTTATCATAGAAACTATGTAATACTACTCTCGACTCTTGAAAATCACGTTTTCTCACTGTTTGGGCCCTTTCAGCTATTAAAGACTTATTCAGGCAATCGAGATTGAAAGTTTTGTTGGCCCAAAGGCCTTCCACTCTAGTTTTGATGATGACTCACTCATGTAGTTATGTTTACTAATAATCTTGTGATTCTAAGTTTCAGATCATTAGCAGGATATTAGTTTGGTGATAGCTTCAACAAGAGGTGTTTGGAAGCTTATCATGGTGATTACCGGTGCCAAAGCTTAAAGATCATACCTTTGCACTCCGTGGATCGCGTTTGGGAGCAAGTCTACTTGAAGATGGAAGTCATCAAGAAGACTTAGGTATCCTAGTTTAGATAGTGTGTTTTAGATCCTTTTGTAAAGCTTAGTATAGTTGATATGCTCAAGTGCACAATACACACACGTTTTTGATTTTGACATGTGTTTCCATGAATAGTAGATCAAAACAAGTTTACTTCATTTTTATGTATATTAGATATGTTCTAGATATACATACATACTTTAAACTTGCTAGACAAACTTATTTTGACTATCCTATTCATATATGGAAAAACCAAGTTTGATAAAATACATGTTTTAGTTTTTGGTAAAAATGTTAAAATGCAAAAATGGTTTCATATGCTTGAATTTGAGTTAAAATATTTATCACATGTTTATATATCAATGCAATATGGTGTAAAAACATTTTTGGGAATTTTTACAAGTCATAAAAGAATTTTTCAAAATATGTTTAACTCAGTTTTCTGCCCTATACTGTGACTGTCAGGCCAGTCCGGTTGACTTGGCGGTCGACCGAACCATGTCACGGTCGACCGTTGCGGTCGACCGACGTGCACAGCCTTGTGCACGTTTGGCAGCACAGCGGGCCGGTCGACCGGGCGGTCGACCGCTGCAGAGAGTTCTGCTCTCTGTTTTGTTTGGGTCGACCGGGCGGTCGACCGGTAGCTCCAACGGGTCAAAATATGACCGTTGGACGGTCGACCGGCCGGTCGACCGCCAGGCCTATCAGGCTGACACGTCAGCCTAACGGCTAGTTTTCTGTTTGGCCTATATAAACCCATTCCTTTGGGATTTTGGCCAAGTTTTTACAAGAGAAAAATCCCAGTTTCTCCTGAGTTTAAAAGAATTTTAAAAGAGTTTTAAAGCTTAAAAGTTTTTCATCTTTATTGTTTTTCAAGGGTTTTGGAAAATCAAAGAGCACTAGTTTTTGGGATATTGTATTGGTTTTCATTTTTTATCATTTACAAGAGATTTCCAAGTAGTTTTTCTTTGTTGCTTGTTTCCAAAAACACCTTGATTCCACACTTGAGCCATATCTTCTATCATAAACTATTAGGATCTTGTTTTTGTGGAAAAAGAGAAAAGAGAGAGTTTTGAGGTTGTTGTTGTAGCCTCCAAGTTGTACACCCTTATTCTTGCTGTATCCCTCTTTGGTAGTAGAGGTGATCGGGTGATTGGTTTGTATCCCTCAAGTGTGAGGTGATTGAGTTTGTGTGAGCTTCTTCGGTAGAGGTGTGGTTTGTTGTTGTTGTGTTTGGCTTGGGCCTAACCCCTCGGTTGTGAGGAGGTTGTTTGAGAGAGGAGTTAGGTACTCCTAGAGTTGTACAAATCCTCCGTTGGGGAGGTTCCCTCGGTGGAGTCCTAGGTGGACGAGATAGTGGAAATCCTTCACGGTGGTGAAGGCGGGGATGTAGAGCAAGGGGCTCGAACCTCGTAACATATCTTGGTCTTTGCGATTGATCCAATATCTCTCAACTCTTACTCTCTTTACTTTGTGCAAGCATCATTTCATTCAAGCATCATTCTTTCATTGCATACATATCTTATTCATTGCTTGTGTTGCCTTGCATCTTTCATATTGCAATTCATCTTTATTTGCTTGGCTTGATTGTGTGTGTAAATCATATTGCCATATCCTTGATTGCTTGGATTGCTTGTGTGTGTGTGCCTAACTTATACTCATCCAACAAGAGCTTCACATAGCACCTCAACCCATTTCAAGGGGAATCAAGAGGAGTTAGTCCAGAGCCCTGCAAGGGAATTCGACTACACTTGTTGTATTGTATTAAGTTTGTGCAACATTTGCATTAGCTTCCGCATTTAGAGCGTTAAGTTTTCATTTAGTTCTAGATTAGCAATTACACCTATTCACCCCCCCTCTAGGTGTCTTTTCAATTGGTATCAGAGCTAGTGCACCTGATACTTAGGCTTAACATCCTAGGAGTAAGATCCATTGATTGCTAATCTTGTTGCATTTGTTTGCTTGTTTGCACACATTTAGTTTATACCATGGACTTCATGATCCCACCTAGCTTTGACCCCTTCCAACATTGATATTTGGAAGTATAGGATGTCCATGTATTTGAAGACCCTAGGCTTACATGTCTTTCTTGCCGCTACCAAGAAATGCTATCTTGGTAATGGTGATCATATAGGGGCCAATGCACAAGCCCTAGAGGCTATTAGAAGCACATTACCTAAAGATTATCTTATGTGTGTTTCTAACCTTGATTCCGCTTTTTGCAGTATGGAACAAGTTGACAACAACCACCACCTCGAGCAGCTTCAAGCACAAATCCAAAAGGAAGAGGAATCTAGTGGAGAATCCGACTCACAATGCTTCATGGTCCAAGGGAATGACTCCCTTGAGGTACAATCGGAACCCCACTTAGATAGTGATGATGACTGCTCTAGTTCTTCTAATGATCATATTGATGCTCATGCTTTAAATGAAGAACTTTCATTAGTTTGTGAAAAATTGATAGAAAAATATAAGATTTTGAAAAAGAAAAGTCTAGGAATTGAAAAAGAAAATAAGAGTTTGCAATCTAGACTTGACATTGTTTTTGCAAGAGAAGAGGAGATTTCTAATGATAGGGATTCATTAAAATCTCAACTAGACCTTGCCTTAAAAGAAAATAACTTTTTGAAAAATAAAAATGATTGCCATGCCATTTTGAAGAAAAATGAAAATTTGTCTTCAAAATTGATTTTGCTTTAAAATAAAATGTTGATTTGAAAAACAAAATTATTTCTATTTCAAATGATTTGAATGATTGTTTAGAGAAAATAATGTTTTACAAAATAAGATTGATGCACATGTTTGTCATGCTAGGGTAGCTTCACACACTCCAACCATTGCATGCTCCACTTCTTCTTGATAATAATGAGATAAATCTAATTAAGAAGAAAATGGATTGTTTGGGCTCCACTATGAGCCAATGTGCCATGAACCATACACGCTTGGAATCCTGGTTCGAAAGAAACAAGTTCCATCTTTTCATGCACACCCTCCACGGCATACACATGCTCCTCACGGACACCATCACACGTATGCTCATGTGTACACTTGTACACATTGTGGACGTAGGGGCCACCTTGCTAAATTTTGTTTTGATAGATTAAATATTGATATTTAGCAAAGAAATTTGTTTGGGTTTAAAGAGGTACTAACCCCCATGGACCCAAAAGAGTATGGGTCCAAAGACCACCCCTCCAATTTTTGATGTAGGTGTGGGC